>JAUUEB010317674.1:0-12749 GCA_032362205.1 Clione limacina
TCTTCTTCGTCTTGAGCTATTCTTTTAGAGGAAATCGGGTAACGCCGATGTGACGAAGTCGCTAGTTGTTAATATTTGGTCACAAAAATGCACATACTTTTTTGTCAATATATTTTCTTTGCCATCATCAAATTTGAATTTAATATCTCTAAATCTGTTGAAATTGTGTTCATTTTTATGGTAACAGTGCCACCTCACAAAATTTGCATCAAGATGTCTAATTAAAGGTAATGTTTGTTTCCTGAACTCAGCTAATAAGCTTGACTTTCTCTTATAATAACAATGGGAACAATATCAAACTCAGATTCGGATAACTGATAAAATATCAGTCCTGTGAACGTTTTTGATCTTTTCTTAGTTAATTATTTCATGTTGTTAAAAGGATAAATAATAATAAATTCCCTTCCTTGAAATTGATTATGAGTTTACACATTCTTTACGTCTATGTGAAATTGACATATTTGGTTTTTTTAGGGCAATCTAGAGATGTTCATCATATCAACGGTTTTAGAGATATCAAGTTCAAATTTGACAATCGAAAAGAAAACATATTGAAACAATATTGTATGCATTTTTGTGATATAATATTAACAATTGTGGGAGAAGTGGCTATTCACACAAGCGGTGCTGGTTTTTTATCCACCCGGTATATCTTTGGTGTTGTACCAAGTTTAAGATTTGGTTACCCTATTTTGTTTAAAAAAATCATTTTATGTAATGTTTTGGTTCTATTTTTTGTAACTCAGAGGTTTGCTGGTCTACTCTATCTGTTTAATGTGTGCTTCTATCGCTTTAGATCACATCAAACACATCTATGTACTGGTAGGATTCAAATTACGAACATCAAATCAGAAGTTCCTTGTGTTCCTAATACAACAGCTCAAACAAATAGTGAGAAAATAGAGAAAAAATATTCAAATTTTGACATCGTAAAGGGACCCAATCTCTGATCTAATTCCTGATCGAGCCGCTTGCAATCGCATCCAACAAGTAGACACTGTTAATTTTTAATAACAATGTTTTAACCGTACACATAAATTTAATTTTACTATACTAATGAAAATGTCTCATTGACGTAAAAATGTGTCACAACACCACATACAGGCACCTTTCCTTTTAAACAGAGAAGTATGCTTTTCTGGCAAGTGGTGCAGCAAGGATCATAGGTAAATTAGTTATTTGTGAATATATAATCAATATGAGTATTTAATCATGAAAATGTATAGCTTAGGAATTTTTGTTCACAATGACAAATGAACTTCATAATCAAAATCCTTTTCAAGGAATTAAAAAAATGCTATATTGCATTCCTCTTTTTTGATATAATATACTTATTGAATGAACAATGTACTTTTCAGCTGTAAACAAAAAAAGAATACAAGAAGAAAAGAAACTGAACCAGTCATTAGATAGATTCACCAAAATGTCCAGAGATCATGTGCATACCAAAGAAGAGGTAAATATTTGATCATCTTTCTGGTAGCTCTCTTTAATTTAGAAACCATTTTAGTTCTTTGTTGGTTGACAGTGTAATCTACTCTAGCAAATGAATCTTGGGTGCTCAAATTTTGCTCTGTAGTTTGATAGTTGTCTGTGAAGTGATTTCAGGAAATACCACGTGCCTAGACTTTCAGAGGTACCACATGACCAAACTTTTAAGTACCATGTGATTAAACTTTCAATAGAACCATATGACTTTACTTTCTTCAAGTAGTACCATTCAACTTGACTTTCAGGTAGAACCATGTTACTAGACTTTCAGGTAGAAACATATGCCTAGACCATGGGACTAAACTTTCAATAGAACCATGTGACTTTACTTTCTTCAAGTAGTACAGTGTGACTAGACTTTCAGGAAGAACCATGTGACTTTACTTTCTTCAAGTAGTAACATGTGACTTTACTTTCTTCAAGTAGTAACATGTGACTAGACTTTCAGGTAGAACCATGTGCCTAGACTTTCAGGTAGAACCATGTGCCTACACTTTCAGGTAGAATCATGTGCCTAGACTTTCAGGTAGAACCATGTGACTAGACTTTCAGGTAGAACCATGTGACTAGACTTTCAGGTAGAACCATGTGACTAGACTTCCAGGTAGCACCATGTGACTTGACTTTCAGACTTGACTCTTTTGGGTTTAATTTTGCTTGTCAAATTGAAAAATTCTCTTTCTTGAATCCTCTTCTTTAATCAAAAGAGAAAAGTAGTTGAGTACAGAATTTGCAAGACATAATCATTCAAAATGGAATATATTTCAATTTTTACAATCCTGAAAATATTGAATGTGAATGTAAAGCGATGGATAGCAGTATATTTCAGTAACTAATTCAATCAATTATTTTTTAGCTTACAAGATTTCTCTCAGTGAAAAGGCTCTAGTATTGAAAGATCTTTTTTTAAGAGTGATCAATGGAATTTGGTATGTTTTCCAGTTAAATAGAGATCGCCTTCAAGCTAACAATGCAAGTACTGTTGGTCAAAAAGGAGCTGAAAGAAAGCATCATTTGAGGCTGTGAGTTCTCTCTCATGGTTTGATTTCCTTTCTTGGTGTCTATATTATGCTAAAACTGCTAAAAACAATATGATGAGAGGAAAAATTTGACTCTTAAATATTGAGAAATCTTTTTTGTATTCTGTTGAAAAAATAAAGAAATTTACAGAAATAAGTTTGTTTACAAAGGCGTATACGAGCTTGATTTATTTTTTGCGGATGCTCCAAAACAAGACTAAAATGCTTAATATTAATTCAGATTGATATCTGTTTTCATTTTGGCAAACAGTTTTCTCTCATCATACTCTGTGTGGTAGTACTGACTATTTCTTACTCTTTGCATGAAATGAACATGAAAGGTGATTTGTCATTTTAAGTTTAAGATTTATATTTTACATTATTTTTTGAGACAATGTAAGACATTGAAATACTAAGCCATTGAAAACACCCTGCCTACTCTAAACAATAATACAATCAAAATAAAGTCACTTTTATGAGTAATATTAACTTGAATTGCTCTGGGATTATATGTTAACAAAAAAGTATTATACTTCATATTGATATGTCAACATGGTCCATTTTATCATTAAACAAAAGTCAAGCCACCTTTCATGTTACTGTCATTAGAGACTAGTGAAAGATATGATCAAATGTGATCATACATCCCTATATGTAAATTTAAGTGCAAGAAGCTCTTAATATATATTTCTTTTGAATCAATTGAAGAACTGATATATCAATAAAAATGCTCCAAGGCATTTTGAAATAAGGATAGTGCCCTTACCAAAGGAAAGTTTCTTTTATCATGTTTATTTCTCTTTTATAATTCTACACTCATATTTAATTTCTGAAAGGTTACTATACATTTTACAGGTATTGATTAGTATCAAATCCTTACATCTTTCTTGCACTTAGATTTACATATCTTATAACAGTGTATTCCTACACTTATGCTGCAAGTGTGATCAATGATGGTATAGTTTTCTCCTATCTTGAAACTTTTACATAGTTAATTTGTATTTTAACAAACAACAAGCAAAAGGTTACATTTTCTGCTGTTTTTTGCAATACTCTCAATAATTTATCTTTGTATTATAAAATTTACCTTCTATTAAATTTTAAACATTCAAAACAGTGTTAGCAGATTTTGTATAATAGTGCTAACTTAATAAGGTAAACAAGATAACATTTTGAGTTCATTTTATGAAGTAATTTTTTAACCTTGTAAAAGTACCATCTTAGGCATAATTGCAGCATTAGTTAGCGGAATGAAATGTAGGTTTCCTTCATGTTAGCTAATTGTCAAATGAAATTCCAGACTTCTAGGCAGCGTTTACAAGAAAATCGGAACCAGGACTTGGCCTTTAAAGACCAAGCCAGAAAAAAAGATCTCAATGTGTGAGTTTGATGATCTTTGCCAGTGTTCTGATTACCAGAAAACAATTTTTTTTAATTCCAATATCAATATCAGGAAATTTGTTCACAAACATTGAAGTCTTTACTACAATGTAAGGCAAGGATAAATCAAGGCCTACCACAGTATGTATCATGGTAGTTAATGGTTTAGAAAAACATCTGATTTAAAGGGTTGAAAGAAAGGAATATAAGTCCTAATGAGGCCAGATTTTACCAACAAAGGTCATTTGGTGCTCTTTTAATTGGAACTTTCTTTTTGGAAACAAATGAATCAACTTTTCAAGGGAGCTAGTTTTGCTGTGGCAACTAAACACAAATTACAGTGTCTTTATAGGTGAACATATTTTAAGTATTGAGGGAATTATTGGAGTAATTTTGTATTTTCTGCTTGAGATACCAATATTCGGTCTTAATGAGCATCTTAGTTTTTGTAAATTGCTTCAAAAAATTTCACAGGCATTTTATTTTCACAAACAGTGAAATGTTATATGGTATTTTATTAATCTACACTGCATATTCACTGCATTTAAAGGGCTTCATCACAAAATGTGTTATGCTAGGATCAATTTTCCTAAGTTGTTCTAATATTATGTCCTATAGAAATTTTGTTTAAAGCCTTTAACAATTTGTTCTGTAAAGACTTGTAAAAGCTTTCGAAATGAAATTGCACATATCTTTGAACCTGGAATTGTACATAATGTAGTTTGTGGTGAAGCTCTTCTTTTCTTCTTGACCAAAAACTGTACTCTGTGGAATGAATCTAGCCTAAAGGGTTCATGTCACGTCCTTAAATCTACTATTCCCCCTTCAATTTAATTCACTTCACTTGTATTATTTTCCTCATGACTCATATAGCAGACAAGACATTTCTTAAGCCAGAAAGAGTCCTTTTTGTAAAATTTGTTGAAAATGATATTCAGTAGTCATCATAATCAATGCGCAAATTGTTCTTGTATAAATCTACATGCCTGCAATCTCAGGGGAACTGGTGAAATACTTGCTCCATTATAGCAAAAATTTTATATTTCTACTTTCATTTCCTGGCAACTATTGTTAAAGAGACATAATACATTAATACATTACGACTATTTTATATTGTGGTTGCTTCCCCTTTCCTTTTAATTTAACTAAACTCATTCATGTCTAAATAGGAAATGAGGTCATAAGAAGTCTTGGTTAACCATTGTCTACAACACAGTGTTATAATAGATGCTTATCTTAAATATTCATAGACATCTTACATTTTTTCTTTTTAATATGCATCATTGTCTCAATTTGGATGAAAATTATTCATTAATGTAATAATTTTGGTTATAACAATAATGATACAACTAACAGTCATTAGTATCACTGGTGGTGTTTGATTTATTTAAATTTTCATGAAACGTTTAGAACATTTATCATGAATATTACAGGAAAAGATTTTCATGGAATAATTTTTTTTCTATTCCCTAATGAGTCACTCATTTTTTCCACCCTGCTGTCTTGAAAATATTCATATTTTCTTCTTTTCAACATCTGAAAATGTCTAATAAATGAAATTTCTCTCTAAAAGTGTGTTAAATTGAATGTCTGTTTGTTTGTAGAAGCTTTTTGCTTTCATTAATTTATTTCATATCATACAAAGGTACCTGTTTTTGAAATACATGATATGTCTTAGAAATATATTTCTCTGAAGGCTCTTTCTGTCTCATAAGATTGTTTGTGTACTTATACTGTAATTTATTTAATGACTCAGCAGTCTTCTCCTTAATTTGTTCTAAAGACATGTATGTTCATTAATTTAATCTCCAATTAATTATTAAGTAATAATAGACATATACACGTCTTGGCATTAGTGTATCAGCTATATACAAACCTTGTCCTTTTGGAGACAATGCCAAGCTCATTTCCTGTAAGTAAGCCTTGTCAGGGTAGTTAACTAACTATGTAGTGGTCATGATTCTGGAATATAACTGCCAATAAAGTCAAACAGTCTACCTCTTTAATTATTCTCCATAACTCAAATTGTCTACATACTTTTTTTTATAAATTCTACAAGCTAGAAAAAAGTAGTAACATTATTCTCCTAGCATAGAGCAGTGCATATGTAGTCATACAGGCTCAGTAAATTGTATCATTTGTAACATTCTACTCTCATAAATTATGATTAACTGTATTTAGAGGCAATCATGGTCTGTCTGTTCATCACCCACATATTACAATGGTTAACATGTGGTGTCATTGACCTCTCTTTGTATCTCTTCACTACCTGTATGAAAATTATTGAAGCATTTGAATTGTCCTTTTGTTTGAATTGTCTATCTGTACATGAATGTCTTCTTTTGATGATAGAAAGCCCACAATGAAGACAGGATAGATCTTGTGTCACTCGAAATTATAACAAAACATAACTACATGTGTGTTTTCATTTGTTTTTATTGCTAAAGTTGAAACTAACTCAAGAAAAACATTAAAAATACAACTTGGTAGGCACTTTATGTTTTGACCTTTGATCATTTGTATAGCATTGAAATAAATATAAAAGCTTTGGTGTTTGATTTCAAACACTTTTCCTGTGCCTGTATTATTCTTAGATATGACCTCTTTCAAAATGATTGGCAAGGTTTTTTTCTCTTTATCTTTATGAACTCATAATGATAACATTTTAATGACATTTTCAGGGCTGACTTGGAAAGACAATACCATGCAAAGAAAACAGCCATAGAACTGAAGAGAGCTGAAGTGAATCGTCTTAGTGAAGACTTTGAAACCAGAATGAAGCGCAAAGAAGTAAGACATAACAGTTCAACTTACAGTCTAATCATACTATGGAATCTAAATTATGCTTATGTAATATGATAACAGTTAGTTATTCTATCATTCATTCTATTGTGATATCAAGATCTAAGATAATGCTTATTCAGTTTTCGTTATTGATATTGTAATCTAACTGATGATTCATAAATTGACTTGTTTATGAATGACAAGAGTTGAGAAATATTAAGTGCATCAATATTTTGTTAGAATGAAAATGTATGAAAACTTTGCACATTCTTTTGGGTGTTTTCTTTCTTTGTTCTCAGATATTATACACTTCAATTAAACGTGTTTCATCCCAAGATTTTGTAGCTGAAAGAGAAGCATATATGTGTTAATAAGATCTTTTGCAACAGTTGACACAAATTTATTCATGTTTACACATAAGTGTTTTAGAAGCAGTACAAATCTATATAGGGACAAATCTAGCATAGTGACTTTAACAGAACTTCGAAAAATGAGTGCAAGTAATAGACTAATTTTGCATTAATTTCAAATAACAACATTCATCCTTTCTTTTCTTTTACTTACCAGTAAGCGTTGTTTTTTGACTGGCTATTTATTACTGTCTTTTCACAAGTCTCCTGTAGTTGAAAATAAAAACAAATGTTTTTGTTTTAAAGAAACTTTAGTATGGCAATTTACCACATGTTCATTTGTAAATCATTTTCTGTGAAAACATACTTTCAGAAAAATGTCAATTGTTTTGCACCAATTATTCATAGAAGTGTGAACACCAGACATAAAAACTGAGAAAGAGAAATATAATTAAGACATATTCTGAATAAATCACCAAAGCCTATGTGATATATGTTCTTCAACACAGGAAGAACAGTACAGACTTAAACAAGAACTGGCTGACCTCAGTATAACTCTCAATATGGAGTCCCAAAAGGCAAGAGTTCAGAAGCATGATTACACAAGGTAAATGTTCCATTTTAACTCAGAAGTTATCAAACTTTTTGTCCAGATAGTTAGCATCTATTTTTTGTACTGTATATCTTTTAATATGTATGTTTTTGATATAGTCTAAAGACTATCAAGCATTTGAAAGAAATTATCAAACTGTGTTTTGAGTCAGCAGATATTAATTTTTAGAATGCCCTTTGTTTGTTACCATTATAGAGCTGTCTTTTCTCAGTAACCATAATGAGCTGGCTCAGAAATTATATAAATCTCTTTACAATTGTTGATAACTCATTTATCATATTCTATCAATTCTGTAATTCCAGCCTGATTGAACATGAGTTTGAATATTAATTGAAAATAACAAATTTATAAAACTTTAATTTTACAAAATAAGTCTCAAAGTCTGCTTTTGATATGGAGGATAAAGCCATGTGATTAGAATATCAAGGTTGCTTCAAAGTGTTCTTTCTGTATATAGTTCCTTGATAATTATATCTCAACATTCCGTTCTTTTTATGTAAAAGTATTATTCATTATTTCCTTTCTTCTTGACACCTTTTTAGTTTTGTTTAGTTATGTTCAAATCATCAATAAGTGAAGTAAGGGTTATAACTTTTTTCTTTAAACATGTAACATTAGAATTGAACTAAAAGAAAGACAACAGTTATCAAAGTCAGAAGGATTCCAGAATTTTTAAACTTAACAGTTGGGCTGTAATGACCTAGTTAGTCAAATCAAGTGATTGATAGACTTTTTGGCATTTAAACAAAGCATAAATAAAAGCATAAGACAATCACATGCCTCCATGTCCAGACAACCATATATCTGATTGTGTGTTACGTCTTTGAGCACAGTTTGCAGTCCTGACAAAGTCTTGAGTATAAGAGGAAAAATGAATAAAGTTTAATTTGATTCTTAATTAGTTATCTGGTTTCAATATCAAAGAATTCCAGTTTGGCGGTGATTATTATGAAGAAAATAATCAATTTTATACTTATTTGTACAGATTCCGTTTATTTCCAGTTCAATGTAGCTTAGATAGTAGGCTATATTTAATGTATTCCCTCATTTTCAGGGTAGAAAGTTAGTGTTTTTCCCATTAAGACATCCTTCTTAGAAACTGTAATTTCCTAAACTAAATTATTGGATACTGATAATTTTATAATTGTACTATTAAATAATTTATGTGTGTACCTTACCTATTTCAATATCACCAATCATTATTGTACCAAATGTATTTTCATATTACAACTTTTGAAGCTTCTTTCAATCTATTTGTTTATAATTATTGATAAGTTTATTTTCAATTTCTTGCTTCCTTAAGACACATTTAAAGGTTTTTTGTATTTTTCAGGGACAAGCAGAAGGAAATAATGCAGAGAAATGGTGATGATTTGACAACTCAGAAAAATATGGATCATAAACTAGGGTAAGTTTATGTTATGTGTGTGACTTTTTTGTTAATGATATTAAACATGCACATATTTGTGTGTGTCTGCGATAACATTTTATCGATTTATGATTTCGATTTCATGACTACCTCTTTTTGTTTGACACTTGACTTTTTTAACATTTGCAAATCATATGTAAACTGGAAATTTGTTTAAGAAACACTAGAAGATTGAAAACCATTTTTAAATACAATATCTTTAACTAAACTAAAGCAACCTTTTAAAAATGTCTGTGTGAAGACATGGTAAATGTCAATGAGAAAAAAAGGGAATTTTACGTCAGAATACTCTTATTTACTTTGGTTTAAAGAGAAAAGTGTTTTGGTATTGAAAGAGTTGATTAACAAAGACAAAGATGGAAAAAATATAGACTCTCAATTTTCATCAGTTTATCAATTGTTTTTTTTTAGTGATTTTGGTGTCATCGTTGTTGTCTGTAGAAGGGTCACATTAATCTACATTATACCAAAGACAAAATAACAAAATCTGCTTGAAGTGACTTAAATGTTAATTTTATTTCATAGATGCAGAATCCATGTAAAATGCTTCACATTCAAGATAATTATGTGCTTTATAGAATGTGCTTCACGTGTTAGCCTGGGTGTGTAAGTCATTCAGCAGCACTACTAGAAATATAGGATACTATAGATGCCTTTGTTTTTCACACACGAAAATGTTATACATACAGTGTAGTAATTTCCTAGTTGTTACTAGGTTTGCTTTCCTAGTTTGTGAGGCACTTACTGTAGGCTAGCAAATTGTAGGTCAATTTATTCAGTTGTTTTACTTTGTTATATGTGAAATATCAACATTAGACTTCAGCAGAGATCAAATGCTATGCATGCCTTTTTATCTTTATTAGCAAGAAATATGCTCTGTTATGTTTTGACTGTATTCAATTTATCTCTTGTTATTCTTGACCCTGCAAAACAATTTTGTTCACAGTAAAAGTGATGTTGATATTAAAGATGCAATGATGACCAAAAGAAAACTTGATGCAGACTTGGCTCTCACAAAGGCTCACTTAGACATTAAAAAGAGAGATGGTGAGTTGATCAAGTTTGCTGCCCCTGTAGAATTTTTACCTATAGGTTTAATTTTCAATAGTGATACAAAAATCGTCAGACATTGGTGACATCCCCCTTCCTAGTCAAGTAGTGTACCACTAAGTTAAGCTGCCAGCACTTAGTATGAATATTTACCACGAAATATATTTCAATGTGGGGAGGCCAACTGATTCATATACTCAAACATAATCTTCTTGGTCACCCTATATTATCAAAAATGTGATGATAAATATAACTCTATTTTCAATTGTTTAAAAGAAATGTCAGTTTGACAAAACCGCTTTCTTTCACTATACAGAGCAGAGGCATCTTACAGATACTCAGATCAGGCTAGAGGATAACACAACCACACAAAGACAACTCAATGACTCAGCTTTTTATGCAGGCATGGATCTCAAGGCTAGGAAGATAGACTCAAAAGTAGAGGTAATATAATAATTATAAAAAACCTTGCACAATCAATTTGTATAGCAGTGATTCCTTGTCTAAAAGAATGAGTAACTCTAAACAAGGGCTTCAATGATAATGATGCTTATCCTTCATAATTGAAGAAAACAATGTTTCCAAATTGTTATGGTTGTTTTAAGGCAGCTGATTGGTCTGATCTTGTTTTTGAAGTCTCTAAGTAGGGCAGGCAGGTGGGACATGTTTATATTGACAAGGTGGATGACCGAGTTTGGTTTAGACATTTGCACACTGCATAATTCCTCTTTGCTTCCTTTATTCGATTTCAATCAGAAGATTGAGCTGTGTCTTTACAGTTTCCTTTTAGAGAGTTCTTATGATTATCTTGATATTGCTTCTTCTAACCATCAAACTCGTTTTCCTTGCAGTTAGTTCCCTCCACAGCCATCGTATTTGGTAGGCAGCTGTCTCCATGTGCATGTCAGTCCCTATTTAACTTTTTGAGTTTGGTTGCTTGAGAGGCATGTTTTTCTTTGGTATCAGGGACATTGACATTGTCTTGCCATCTGATGATAAGGGTTCTTTAGAGACAATTCAAGTTTTTTTTTAATTGAATCAAAGGATTCACAATGAAAATTACATATTAGATATAGACGGTTGAGGTTCTACCCAATCACCCTAGTCTTTTACACCTGTAATACAATTTTAACTGTTTTAAAGCCATGTGAACCATTTCAAAGTCAAACCATAAGTAGAAGTTTTGTCAATCATCAATTCTGAATCTACATCTCAAAAAGAAGAGGTTTACATGAGTTTGATGGCCTACACAGTGAACGTTTGTATAGTTTGACTGGTCCTTTACTCTCCTAGAATTCCTATATCAGTCTGCCAAATGAGGCTCTGGCTTTTGCAATTCTGTTGAGACTCATATAGGAATCATCAACTGACTACATTTTTGATTGATGCACTTGCAGTTAAACCTTAATTTGCCAGTAAGACTCTTAAACCTTAAGCCTGATTTCTTATCACTATACTAAAAAAAAAGAATAAAATTACTAGTTGTCATAACTGCCTACCAATAAGAAACAAAGTATTGGTGATTTGTAAGTATAAACAGAACATTAGAAAAGACTGTTTCTTATAGTAAATATTGCCATCTCATTTTGGGAAGTTGATTGAAAATCATGAGCCTTTTCAGGTAAGGAAACACAATCATAGAGCAATACCCATCTTAAACTATGAAAATGATACAAATAAACTCAAGCATATTTAAACTAATAGGATGTATTGGCTGTTCATGTAGTGTTTTTTCTTTTATGAATTTCAGGATTTTTTCAATTTTAATTGCTTAATTGTGCATTCACTTGGTTGTTTCATATTTACATATTTACTCAATCTTATGCAAAATTATGAATCCATTTTGATTGAATGACATTATTTTGAAAAAAAATTAATATTTCTAAAACTGTTTAAATTTCATCAATCTCCAGGCTCATAATGTCCGAAGAGTAAATCGCCTGACTGCTCATATGAAAACTAAAAAAGATAAGGAAGATGCTCAACAGGAAGTTTGGGCACAAAGATTTAAGGTTCGAGATCATGAAGCAAATAGGAAAAAGCACGAAGATTCATTGAAATTCTTCCATGTAAGTATTTATGTGTTTCTTGAAATATTAAAAGATATAGAATAACATTATTTGTCCCATTTGTCACAATATCAACTTGTCTTTGCTTCTGTTTTTAGATTTAACTTTCTGACTTATGAATGATATTGAACTTTTGAATCAGCAAAATATCAAATCAATTTTACCCGCAGCAGTGCAAAACTTAGTTAAGGGTTTAATGAAGGCAGACACAAGGTATTTATGGTTGCAAATGAGTAAGACATTTTGTTGATTAATCATGTCAAGTATATAAAACTACTGATATGGCCAAAATATTTATCACATAGAATCTGTATACATGCAAAATGAATGCGAGTTAAGCTAACAAATTCTCACCAGGTTTTAGTAGTCCTTTAAGGAGTTGCATGATATGGATTCTGCTTTAATCTAAGTCAATTGTATAGCAACTTGAGAAACGTTTTCTTCTACATAATAGAATTCAAAATCTCTTTATTTATTTATTTGTGGCTGGCTGGCTGTGTTTGTATGCAATGGGATTACAGCCACAGTTTTGACTCAATCGACCTGAAACTTTCACAAAATGTT
>JAUUEB010317785.1:0-12749 GCA_032362205.1 Clione limacina
GATCATACTTGTTTGTGATCATACTTGTTTGTGATCATACTTCTTTGTAATCAGACTTGTTTGTGGTAAACCTTTTTATCACACTTGTTTGCGATAAACTTTTTGTGATCAGTCTTGTTTGTGATCAGACTTGTTTGTGTTCAGACTTGTTTGTGATCAGACTTGTTTGTGATCAGACTTGTTTGTGATCAGACTTGTTTGTGATCAGACTTGTTTGTGATAAACCTTGTGTGATCAGACTTATTTGTGATCATACTTGTTTGTGATCATACTTGTTTGTGATCATACTTGTTTGTGATCATACTTGTTTGTGATCATACTTCTTTGTAATCAGACTTGTTTGTGGTAAACCTTTTTTATCACACTTGTTTGCGATAAACTTTTTGTGATCAGTCTTGTTTATGATCAGACTTGTTTGTGATCAGACTTGTTTGTGATCAGACTTGTTTGTGATCAGACTTGTTTGTGATAAATTTTTTGTGGTCAGACTTGTTTGTGATCAGACTTATTTGTGATCAGACTTGTTTGTGATAAACCTTTTGTGATCAGACTTATTTGTCCTCAGACTAATTTGTGATTAGACTTGTTCGGGGTTGAACATAGTGATTGATATCAAGTCAGATCTACAGGGTTTCATAACACCAGGTAGCACAAACAGAATCACAGTCAGTACCCTCAAGAACAACTATGAAACATGCTTGTATGTTCAATATTCCAACGCACTTCTAAACTTACTAAATACATTTCTCGCTATGAGCCTTAACAATAATCAGCACAATTTCAAACCATATAATTTAATGTGTATATCTTTGATATTTTTCATGTTTACTCTTTTTATGTTTTTGTTTCGACTGATTTTCCTTTTTATCACACCACAGAAACTGTGAGCTTATGCAAATAGGTGGATTACTGGACTCTAAAGGATATGGAATGGCAACACCAACAGGTTAAATATCTTTCTCTTCCTTTGTTCATGAAAAAGAAACAATGGTATTGTTGAGTGCAAACCTTTTGATGCACAGAAGCTTTTGATGCAAGCGTGTTGCTTTGTTTGATTTCTTTTAGTTTCAAATCACATTCACATTATGTTTGGTTCATCACAAAGTTTTATATAATTCATTTGAGTATTTTCAAGTGAATTAAAGGTTTAAACATATTGATTTCCATGAATACGGTGCGTCATAGGTGCAATCTTCAAGGTATAAGAACTACTTTTCAACCAATGAAAGTTGGGAAAACTTAGATAAAGTTGCTATGTGAAAATAAAAATAAAATCCTAAAAGCATGCTAAGTGTTATACTAAGAAGGGAAATAACTATTAATGTTTTTCAAGTAGTGCAATGCAACATTTTTTTTCATCCCACACAATTGTTACATTTTAATTGTATATTAACAAATAAAATACACACACCTTACTGTGTACTATACACAATTATTGTAGCTTTACACTAAACCTATCATTGAGAAACAGGCCATGAAAATAATTTGTTAAAGAAAAGCAATATTACTCTTTTGTTAATAATTGCCTTTTAGAAATAAGAATCCACTATATTTCTATATAACAATACACAACATTTTTTTATTTATATATTTCTTAGTACTGGGGCCAGATGGCCAAGTGGTTTAAGCGTCAAGACCCCCGCAATGGGACAATTTTCCATGGATGAAAATCTGTAGAAAGTAGTCAATGTCGTCCTCCTGTCCACCTAATAGAATAATTGAGTACCCGACTATAGGCAGTGAATGTCTATATTATGTAAGATTTCTAAGGTATGTTGCATAGCAGGGATGACGTCCTTTTATAATTCCAATGAAGCTTAGAATGTGCAGGAATGTCTCTATTGGGGCTGTCAGGGTAATAATAATCATAACACGCGAGCAAGCCTGCAAAGCCTTGAAATGCGCCTTACAAAAACTAAAACTATTATTATTATAACCTATATTTGAATGTCGTGGGATAAACCCACAATTTTGACAAACTTTTGATATTTTGTTTTTATTCTCATCAGATCATGCAGGTAAGCTTTTAGGGCAAATTGGTACATTCTAAGATTTTTGTTTTTTTTGCATATTTTTCTATTCATTCTTTGTAACACAACATCAAAATATGTCAATATTATGATGCAAACTTCATCTCTTGCGCACTAAGAAATGTTTCCACTTGGTTAATTCTTCTATAAAACAGGATGCACTTCCTTTTTGTATTAATACTCTCAATAAAAACGAAACGTAATCTGACATTTAGTAGAGAATGTACTGATAGTACTGATAGTACAAAAATCTGCGAGACATTATGCTATATATTATTATATTTTCAGACATAGTGTAATGTGGATTTTAGTGCAATTGTCTAAGTTATGAAAAACTGATATCGATAGAGTTTAATTTTTTTTTGTCCGATACCAAGTCAGATGAAGTCAACATGGTTGTGATCTTGCGTTAGCCAAACTTTATGTTTAAACATTATGGTGCTTTTCTTTACCAAGAGGGCAGCTACACAGTTGGACGATTCCAAAACCCGCAACCACATCATTTAAGCTTAGAAAAGCGGCAACCCTATCCTTTCATAAATTAATCATCTGACGTCATACTCCGAGAAACTGCTTTGTCTTCTTTGATACTTGAAAATAACTCTGGACGAAAGCTAGAAACAGCGCAAGGTCTATCTTCCCTGGATTATCTACATAATAACATTGGAAATCTGTTTATTTGTATGCTTGAGAGTAACACCTACAGTTTTGACCTTATCGACCAAAAACTCTGTCAATTTTGTGTACGCATAACAGGACATGCAGTTAAGCTTTTGGTGTGAATTCTCAGTTTTAGTATTATTCTATTTGTCCCATTGTCAACTTTGCTTCAAAGCGTCATGGTACTTATTAAAAAAGCTGGTGTGTGCTGCCACATTGAATATGCACTAAAAAGCATGTGATCGGGTTTTCAAGTACTGCATTCATATAAGATGTGCATTCACGGTGATGGATGGCAAAATTATCACTCTAGAGGGTGGTTACAAACTTATTACAGAGACTCAATTTTAGTTTCTTTCCTTTCCTGTTTTGGTAGAACGCAGGAGCGTATCTAGGATTTTTGAATGAGAGGATATTGAGGCACCATACTGAGGGCGGTGAGCAATTGAGTTTTGTAGGGAAGGAGGTCCCCTTTTTTATTACATTCATAAATGGAAAACCTTATGGCAAAGTTTGTGATTTGTTTCCTCTTTTTGGTAGAACGCAAAGGGTATGTATCTTATATTTTCAAATGGGAGTGGGGGGCATATGTTCAGGTAATAAGGAAGATCTCGTAAATTAGTGTCAGACTTAAGCAGTATGTGACACTTAGGGGCTACATGATCTCTGTAAGAAATGCTTTGAATGTTCAAGTATTTTTTAGCATGTGATTATAATATTTTTCTGTTATAATGCATTTTGGTGAGTGCTTAATATATTTTGACAATTAACAATCCAGGGGATATTAAGACTAACATAACACCTGTTATTATTTTTTCTAAAAAAAGTGCTTTTAAATAATATTTTCTTCTTCATTTAAGATAAACTGCAGGATTAAAAACACAATGCTACAAAAATATTACATAACTTTGTTATATGTTGCAATATACTTTTTAAAACGCATCTATAATCAAGAATGTCTGCATAAAAGACGGGTTTTTGTTAATGCATAATTGTGGAAATTCATTTTGCACAAAGAGGTTTACTTCCAGTACTGATGCATCAACATCCAAATTTAGCAGATAAATTAAACAGCAAACTGCAAAATTAAAGTCAATCTCTTCCAAAAAGATCGCCAATAGGTATTTTGTACTACCCATAGATCTTTACTCTCGTTAAAAGGATGGGTTGCCTCTTCTTCTTTAATCTTAAATAATGGGGTTACCACAAATCATGAATTCATGACTTACCTTTCAGTAGACACTACTCTGATTTAATCATTATTGAAGATAAGCAAAACCTTACTGGACTTAGTAGATTTTTATATTCTAAAACTTATTAAAAATGAAAATGTCTCAAGCAGGATTCAAATAAGGATCAATTAGTTTATATGCTTCTATGCTATCCACTACACTGTAAAAGCTGATGAGTTTATGTAAAAAATATGCTCATATAAAACAGCTATTTTAATATTATAATTTGCAGTAACAATTATTCCAAAACACTTCAGGAAATGCAGGTCATAGTTACAGATAGGGCGAGGTTGGGAGAGAACGCCAGAACGTCAAGGATGTGGTCTATATTTCGGTCCAGCATCCCAAACTCGGGCGTCCACGGCGGCTATATGACTTTAAGCTGTATTGATACTGCTAGAGTGAAAGACAATTGCCAAATAAAAACTAAGTGAAGCTATTTTGAACAGTTTACTTTCACCCATGTGGAGGACTTCAGTTTTACACAGATAAGAAGCCATGCTATGTATTGTTTATAATAAGAAGAAATAATCTAAAGAATTTATACAACACTGTTATCTAGACTTGTACGTTTGCACAATGTCTACTGCCATTAAACAATCCATATTATGAACAATAACTTGACTGTTTTATTGCTCGGACATTGTCATCAGATCTGCTGTACTTGTTCAGCTTCCTAATAAGATCTTAAACATATCTTGCTATCTATTGAAAATAAAAGTTTCTAAAATTGGTTAGTCTTTCTTTCTCAAATCGCAGGGTTTTTGTTTTCTTTCATATTCATAACCATTTCTTTTTTATATACAGGTTCAGTGCTGAGAGAAGTCCTTACAGAAGAAATTTTACGATTGAAAGAGTCGCAAGAAATACAACGTTTATATATCAAATGGTGGGAACAAGAATTGATTACTCAACCCTGTGTAAAAGAGAAGGCAGGCACAATGGCAGGCAAGGCAGCTGAACTTGGGGTAGACAATGTTGGTGGCGTCTTTGTCTTCTTGATGGGTGGTGTCCTTATAGGATTCTTTGTAGCCCTTTGTGAGTTTGTGTATAAGGCAAAGAAAAATGCTAAGACTGATAAGGTAAGTTTTTACCTGTTGAAAACATGCAAAGTTTAGTTAATACAGCCCATGCTAACCTAAACATCTAAAGGCCAGAATTATGAGAATTATGACTTTAACTTTACATAGTATTTCACTTCTGTAATACTCGCTTACACCATAGGTAACATTACGCTTAACAACGGATGGTGTCATAAAATAACCAATACGACGTGATAATTTCCGGAATCGATACATGCTATTTTGAGAAAAAGTGCCAACTAACAAATTAAGTATTTTCCTGTTCGATTTATTCTCTATCAGTTGCTTTTGTTGTTACTAGTTGCTATTAATGTCGTTTTTGTTTTGGTATGTATCTTTTTCTTAGTCGTTTTATCATTATTTTTCCGAGAATTGTTTCAGCTGAATAAAATCTTGGTTCCCAAAAAGCGTGCCTAACTGTATATAAATTCGTGACTTCAAGAGAACCCTGTCAGATGTCACTCAAAATTCTACCCCTATCCGTCTAATTCAAGTTGGCTACAGAACATAAATAATATAGTAGTTCAGCATATATTAAAGGGGTGTAATCAAATTTAGGGCCCATGCTTTAATAATGTATAGTTACTTCCCCTGAAATTTAAAATTAAAGCTATTTTTGCTGTGATTGACATTATAAGTTTTTGTTAACATGGTGTATCACCTACGTCTGACAGGTTGTCCCTGCAGGCACACAGATGAATTTTATTGTATGGAAAATGCAACAATGCAGATTTATTTTTGCGAACAAAAGTACTAAGATTTTTCATGTCAGAAACTGTTTTTTGTCATCAAGCATGTGACATTTTAAAAGTGTATTAACCCTCTCACTACACAGTTTTGGCATGGTCTCCCAGAGTTTATTTTTCCTCTAAAGAAAGATTAAAAAGTACCCCGAAAAAAAAAAATATTCATCTAGTTAGTTATCTACATTAACATATGGCATATCAAAGGGTGTGTCATTAAACTCAAAAAGTTATTGCACTTTGTATTTCAGCTTTCTTTGTCTTACTAGGTTGTGTCTAACATAAACCTGTCTTTATTGCAATGAAGAAATCATTAAATAATACTTTATTCTTATTTTTCAGCGAACTTTGTGTTCTGAGATGTCAGAAGAGTTCAGGTTTGCAGTAAAGTGCCTTGGCTCTAAGAAGACCAAGAAACATGAACCGGAAGAGATTACAGACAATGGTCTCCAATTTATGCCTTTAACAGGTGGAGGCGGTGGATATAAAACAAACTCTTATGGAAAGGAGGTGTATGCATAACTCAAGCCAGTGGTTCAAATTAAGTGACAGTCTGCTGACCATTTGATCCAGGGGGATGCCCTCACAGATGTACATCTTGTCTGTTACTGTGCGTGTTACAGGGGGATGCCCTCACAGATGTACATCTTGTCTGTTACTGTGCGTGTTACAGGGGGATGCCCTCACATATGTACATCTTGTCTGTTACTGTGCGTGTAACAGGGGGATGCCCTCACAGATGTACATCTTGTCTGTTAGTGTGTGTTACATCTTGTCTGTTACTGTGTGTGTTACTTCTAAGACAATGATTAAGACAGATAAGTTGAAGAAAAGATGGCCTCAATTTCAAAGGAACAGTTTTACGAAGAGTATCAAAGCAATGTGACAAGATTATGGTATTTGACTGTGTTTCACAGCATACATTATACATGGATATAAGTCCACAAATTCAACCAATGCAAGAGAATGACCCCAAGGATACTGTGCAATTCCTTTGTTACATTTTAATCTGAAAACAATGTTGCATTCATGTAGAAATGCAAATTTAGTAATCTTATGTTGAGGATGATGCACTGATCTTTTATTTCTGTCAATGTCATCCCCACGTCTCTTTATTTTTTAATGCCATTGTGTTTTTAAGAGGGTCAAAAAACTTATTTAAAATGATTCATTTTTATTATTTTTCACAAGTATTCAGTCATAGAGGCAATGACACAGCTTAAATACATTGAAATTCATTCCAAGATATAGATTTTTAAACATGACTTTTTCAAGATGAAGATTGTGTAAAGCAATTTGCTGAAAAGTGAAGTAAATCTAAAGTAAAGTTAGAGAAGTATATCAGATTTTATTCAGAGGTGATGTGACCTAGGCTGCCAAATCCTCAAAGCCTTGTGGTTTTTCTTGGATATAAAATTGGTACCCGACTATAGGCAGCAAAGGTCATTGTTGAATTTCTTAAGTGAAGCACCATAATAGGCAGCTTCCTTGTATTCTTCCTTGTAAATTGAAAATGTACAAGCATGTCACTGTTGGGCTTGTTAGTATAATAGTAGATTGTATAGTGCATTGGGAAAGCTGTGTTCATTACTAACAGTGTATTCTTCATGAAATCTAAAATCTTTCTTGCAACAATTGCTCAAACCATTGCCAGCCATGATTTCTAAGAGAAAAGTAGTAGTTTGATATTTAACGACCATTCCCGTTTCTTTGTGCTGTTACTTTTAAACTAATTTTGTTTTACTTGGATTACCTTCTCCCCCCAAAAAAATGAAAAAGAAAACACAAAAGAAAACAAAAACGAAATGTAAGAAATTTGAGAAGAATGCATTTTCTTCAAATTTCTGACAAAAAGAATTGGAGGAAATATTCTTTATATTGAAATACTCATTGATACATCATTTGTTTTTTTAAGAACACAGAGGTAGTTTATTCAATACTAATATCTGATGAATTTGTATATATGTGTATATTTTTTTTTCATGGCATGTGGCCAAATGATATCAATATTTTTTTTGCGATGAATATGACCTATTTCAATGAGTGCAAAACTGTCTTCACTTTTTGCGTGTGTGGGATTTCCTTAATAACTTTTTTTTTAAACTTAAAGCAATTCATGATCTTCTTTTTATGAGTATCATAGTCATCTTTGTATGAGTATCATTTTCATTTTTGTATAAGTATTATAGTCATCTTTGTATCAATACCATTGTCATCTTTATATGAATGAGTATCATTCTCATTTTTGTATGAGTATCATTGTCATCTTTGTTTGAATATCATTGTAATCTTTATATGAATATCATTGTCATTTTTGTATGAATATCATTGTCATCTTTATATGAATATCATTGTCATTTTTGTATGAATGTCATTGTCATCTATCAAATTCATCTTTGTATGAATATCATTGTCATTTTTGTATGAATGTCATTGTCATCTATCAAATTCATCTTTGTATGAATATCATTGCAATCTTTGTATGATTCTAATTTTCAATCCCTTATGAGAATTATTGTCAATGAGTATTATTGTTCTCTCCGAAGCATTATTTTTACAAAATGAAAAATATCTATGTTTTAAAAGAAATGTAACTGCTTGATATCTTCAAGACACATAAGAAATTCAAAGACATAACTTAATAAGACTATTAATTTGTTCATGAATCAGTTCTATTTAATATTACTTATTTTCCTTTATGACTTTTACCTGTTCAAAAATCTCTAATAAAAAAAATAATAAGGTTTAACCTTTCGTCAAAGAATTTTGTACACATTTGACAATGCGATAAAGGCTGCACTTTATTTGTTTGAAATAAGAACGGCTCAATTGATCCAGAATAGAATTATCTTAGACTAATATTCATTTGATAATCACATAACCACACATATTCATGATACCACAAAAGCTGTGATTCCCTTCAATACCCTTACAGCAAACTGATTTTGTGTTCAATAAAGAAGAAATGTGTGCCTTACTCTGTCACTTTTCTTGTCATGTGTTGTACATTTGACAATGAATGATATTCACATCTAATCTAAGTATTATTACATTTCCAAAAGTATGTTTGTCTCTTTGGCAATGTGTATTGTATTTCATTTCAAGAATATACTCTTTTTGTGTTTGGGCAAGGAATACAAACTGATGTTAAAACCTTCCTTTGCAATATTTTTCTGCAAACCACAGCGAGCTTAAAAAAAACTACTTGTCATTATTCATCAATCGTGAGATGTAGATTTTTTTTCTTGCCACAGGCAACATATCGGAAAGTCTTAAAGCACACGTTCACCTTAGATTGTGTTGCTTGTGCCTAGTACTGCTGGGTAAATTCGTCATTTACTGAGATATGAGCCAGTTTCTTTTCAGATTTTGACCTTTACTATTTTGCATGGGATTTTCTTTTTCGAATTGACCCTTTTATGCACAAAATTTGCTAAAATAAATCGCTTGCTCAAAAGGTTTTATAGCAGAAGATAGCTTTTACTTTTTTTTTTAGAAAGCCCTGTAAAAAGATATTCCTTTATGTGACAAAGAGAGAACAATCCGGTGAAAGATACCGTTAAAATAGTAGTCAAACGACAACTGTCAATAAGTAAAGCATGCACACAATGGGAAGTAATCATGTAAAATGATGCATAAGTAACTACAGATTAATTACGTCCCTTTAGTAGTTTCCAACTGCACCCGTAGTTAACGAGGTAAAATTAGCTATTTAAATTTTCGATCTTTAACTAAGTTTTCCTTTGCAGTAAAACATGTTTTTTCTTTATTGTATGTAGGTATTAGTGTAGGCATGTTAATGTACATTACATTTTTTGGATTGATGTTCATGTATACATGAGAGACAGTAACAGGTAAGTTGAATATGAAACGCATCAAGAGTTCATTTATTGTGATTATAATATTTACAGATATGCACATTTTAAGTTTGTTTGCATGTAAACTGAAATATATACTCAAACTTTTTAATCTCATCAATTCATAAATAATTGAATCATATGGTGATTTGGTAGAAGGATTTATATTTATGAGTTACCCTTACTTGAACGTCTGTGTAATCCATTTAGATCTTACATCGCTTTGAACGCAAAAAATACATTTAGCAAAGTGCTTACCACTTTTAAATTCTAAGGCTTTGTTGAAATATAATCATTAATCAATCTCAACTTATTACTTATACTAAATTTTAGACTAGATGACTGTATACTGTGACTGGGTAGGATGTTTAAGTAATGCCACACCTTACATCCTGAATGGCAGCACATACAACTGTCTAAAAAGCATTGTTAGATCCAGGCGCGTATCCAGGGGGACATGGGGGAACCTCTCCATTAGAGATACAAAATGGTCTAAATGTTCACCATTTATAACTTATCTGAAAAATGTCGAGATAACGTCCAAGCTTGTCCTATTTTCAAATTCCTCGCTACGCGCGTGACAATATCCCAGGCGCCAGTGGCATATTTATATCATATGCCAAATCAAAATGCCAGTGCCACAATTCTAAAGTCTAAGGTCTCTAAATACAAAAACTAAAAGAACAAAATAATTGATTAAAACATGTTTATATAAACACAGAAAATTAAATTTAAACAAGATCTTTTCTTAAACTATTATCTTCATAACATTTAAATATATAAACAAGTAGTTCTTCATTCTCCGAACGTGTAATACAAATTTACGACAGACAAAAACAATAATGATGAAAACAATAGAAAAAAAACCTCAAAGTGGGGCTTAAACCCACGATCCCGAGTTTAAGAGTCTTGTGCTCTACTGACTGAGCTAGCTGGCATACTGATAACAGGCAACACAAATACAATAATTGATTACGTCCCTTACCCCGCCCGTCGCTACTTTCGATTGAGCGGAACGACTGCTAAACACAGGACGGGAACACATATCGACGATGGCTTCATTTTTTAATGTTTGAAAAGACAATTTAAGTTTCTATAATTTGAGACCAATTAGGTCTCTCTAGCACTTTTGGTTCTCATGAAATAGCCAGTTTAGCAAAAAAGCACATGCTTGAAAATAGGGGGTTGCTGTAGAAATTGGGCTATTACCGCCCTGCAAACCAAATTTATTTTGGGGCACTACTCATTCCAGACCCTTAGGTACCCATAAAACAATATTATATAGGCTAGAATGCGACTGGGGGTCTCGGTGCTTGAATAAATGGTTCATTATTAGAATGAGATTGTCTCGTTCATGCTTGGTACGTTGCAAGAGGCAGTCGAATAAAAGAGATCTGAAAATTAACATTAATTATTTTAGTGAAGATTTCCCATAAAATTATTATTTTACGGATTTGGTGTATGGGTGCCGAACTACATTGTTTAACTACCCACGCATTTTCACCATAATCAATATCAAATACAACAATCATAGCTCACATGTTTATTATACAGGCTTAGACATTGCTGATCATTAGATAGGAATAAACACTGTTTACACTAGAGAAGCGTCTATTGGAGTGGACAGTCTAGCGTTAATGTGGGGATTTAGGATGTTTGATTTGAATGTCTGTGTTTTTTAAGACGATATTACGTCGCGGGTGTCTACGTCAGGATTTAGCAATAAATTGAAATGTTTGCGGTGTCCAGGAAATGGACAATGTAGATTTATAGCGGGAAATGAAGTTGGACAAAATAGAAGGAAGTAAACAATTGTGTTTTAGAAAGATAAAAGGCATCATTTCCCCTCTCAGATAATAATAGGACATTTATAAAGCGCCCTTTTCTTATAATCTTGCTAACATTTCGTATACATCTAGTGATCACTCAATATATTTTTTTTCTGTTGGTATCGCTGAAAGTGTTGTTTTTCTTTTTAAATGTGTAGCTCAGGCCAAAAAATAATGTATATATTGTTTTGGGGCAACAACTTAACACATTTCTAACTCAGATTTATGAAATGTGTGTCATTGTGTGCGTAATCAAATAACCAAACATACTTAAATTTAAAACGGACATAAAATCTTTGAATTTATATCAATCTAATAGATTATGTACAATTAAGTGTAACTTTAATTTTTTTTCAAATCACACACAGAAAAGGGTAACTTAGTGTTTAAAAAATATTTACCAATATTTTGCTTTTAAATAAGGAACCAAATTTGTGAATATCTGACTGGGTATTATGCAGAAAGCCCAAATTGCTTTATATAATATAGAACACATTAATTATATAATAAAAACATACACAATGAAGAACAGCAATCATATAAAGTAGGCATAGTAAGTATAATACACATATATAATAGTATTTTTTCAAAGAACCTACAATATTTTGGACAAAGTTCACGAAATATCGCGCGATTTGGTAACTATAATCCATCTCATTAATGTGGAGTGGTAATGAGGGGACCTATTCCTTCTTTTTTCTTTGTCACATGCAAGACTTCGATGATCCTATGGATGGTTTGTTACTGAGTCGGAATGAGATTGCCCCGTGCTTGCTTATTACTTTAAAGGAGGTATTTGAAAGAAAGAAATGTTACATACCAGATGATTATTGCAGGACGCGATTCATGATTATAAGTAAAATAGAGGAGCACTTTCGTCGGTTATGGCGATAGGACCTCCAGGTTTTCTTTGAGATCATTTTTTGTTCGGTCTGTCTAGGTTATATGACTTTTTTCGTAATCATGTTATCCCTAACACCAAACACAAATATAGTCTAACTAAAAGTGATTGTATCATTTTAATTATATCAACAAAAGCTTCGTAGACCTCCTTTGTCATTGACCAGAAATCTGCTTTACCAGAGAACCCAAATAGATCTCTTTATTAATATATTAATATAATATACAAACATAACATAGGATGTTCATTTTAGATATAAGTAATACTTATTGAATAACTTTGATACGGATTACATAACATAGGATGCTTACTTTAGATATAAGTAATACTTATTGAACAACTTTGATACGGATTACATAACATAGGATGCTTACTTTAGATATAAGTAATACTTATTGAACAACTTTGATACGGA
>JAUUEB010317896.1:0-12748 GCA_032362205.1 Clione limacina
AAAATCAATCTTCAAGATAGAAACATAATATTTAGATTGCCTTGCTGAATTTGGTCATCTCAATATGGCTAGAACTAAAAATATATTTATCACTCTTACATTCTTAAGAAGAAATACAAAAAGTTGGAATCACAGACTAATCGGACACCCAGTTCTTTGCTTACACTCAAAATGTCGGTATTAAAAAAAAAACAAATGCAGAAGCAATGACGACTGCCGTTAGATTAAATCATGTGCTGTTGGGCCGAAAAGGCTAGATAAAATAAAACAATAGATTTTCTTCACTTTGAAAAAACATAATGAGGCACCCACCCACGGTCTGTTTTTTCCTCTCGCAGCTCTCTTTTTAATTTTCTTGTTTTTTTTTGTTGGGGGCCCGTTGCCTCACGTGTGGGTTTATCTTTGTCTTTTTTCACCTTTTTTTCTCCATGGCCTCCGGAGGATTTCTTTACATTTTTGTTCTTCTTTGTTTTCCTTTTTTCCCTTTGTTTCTCCTTTTCCCTCTATCTCTATTCTTTCTCCTCCCGTTTTTGCCTCTTTTTCATTTTTTATTTATTTGGGCAGGCCCGGTGACCAAACCCCCCTTGTGGATGACCCTGATTGTATGACTGCAGCGACTAATACATTGTTAGAGGAAATTTACTCATAATTTTGAGCAGTAAATAATAATAATAAGAAGAAGTAGAACAATAATAATTGGTTAATGATTTATATAGCGTCCAATCTCAAACTGCTCTAAGCACTTTACACATTCAAAATACATAGCACAAAAGATTAAAACAGCAAGTATTCAACTATACAAGTACATAGAATTCACAAGCAAGTATGCTCTACTGAGTATTATAACAAAAACAATGAAGCTTACAAATATAGCGCCCAATCCATGGCTCTAGGAGCGCTGTACAGGTGCATTTCAATAAAACAAAACATGCGGTCACTAACGGAAATGAATTATCATGCCTATATAGAAATTGAAACATACACTAACTATAACATAAGACTTAACAATACATAATTATAAGTTCAAATTTACATAAGATACAATAATGCAACCTACATGCATGACTCGCCAACTCAGGGCCGTCGAGAGCTTCCGTTGGTCCCCAGGCAATTTTGACGTCTAGCCCACCCCTCCCCTCAGGAAGTGGAACAAAGGGAGGCTAAATGGTGTTTTTTACAGCTGTGAGTAGGGGAGTTTTTTTTTTACTCTTTGGGGTCATTCTCAAATCTGTTTCTCATACGCGCTTGTTTGGGGCCCCTAGTATAGAGCATTTTTGGAGGTATTAACCAATCAAGTTCTGACCATAGAATTCTGTCACCTGGATCTTGCATGGGTGTTGGAGGAGGTGGTGGTGGGGGGCGTTTGTCTGGTGCCTCTCCTTCTTCTGTTTTTGTTTCGTTGACATGGAGATTGTATCTTTGGAGTTTTCTTGGGACGTCTGTTTTGGTCTGTGTTCTGTGAGCCTTCGAAGTAGTAGCGAATGTTAAATCATCGGCGTAGAAGACTTCAAGGAAGGCCTTGAGGTCGCGAGTGATATGGTCGTTTGGCTCTTCTTTCAGGGCGCATGCCAGATAGTAGATGAATAGAACAGCAGACAAACAGTCTCCCTGGCAGATCCCAACATATGTGGGGAATTCTTCACCTGTGTCGCCGTCTAGAGTTACTTGTAGAAGCGGTCTGTTGGTTAGGATACTGAGGAGATGGATTTCGTCTTTTTCTAAGGTTTTTTGAAGATCTAACATCAGAGTTTTCCTGTTTACAGTGTCAAAGGCTTTACTCATGTCGAGGAGCAGAATGTGGACGTCATAATCGTTGGAGGTGATGGCTTTATCAATCAGGATTTTGAGAGCGAGCACTTGTTCGGTCGTTCCTCGACCTTTTTGGTATGAAGCTTGTGTTTTTGGTATTTTTGATGACAGTCTGTCCCAGATTCTCTCTAATAGTGCAATGGTGAGTATTTTTCTTAGGATGCTTAGAAGAATTATTGGTCTCAGATTCTCGGGTGGGCCCTTCTTTTTGCCTGGTTTTGGGACTGGGTGTAGTATTCCATGTGTTAAGGCTTTTGGAGCATCACCTGTTTTTGCAGTTGAGTTGAAAATAGAGGCTATCTGCTGGAAGGTAGTCATTGGTGCGTGTTTAATAAATTCCGCTTTTAATGTGTCTGGTCCTGCGGCTTTCCCGTTGTTTAGTCTCTTTGCTAGTTTTTCTATTTCTGTGGCCGTGAACTCTTTTTTCATTTCGCAGGGGGGAACATTCAGGTATTCATGTTCCATTTCTTGGGGGGCTAGGGTTTTCTTGAAATATTGTTCAATGACTTTTATTTTGTCTTCATTGGATCCAGGAGTGTTGCCTTCTTTGTCTTTGACCAGAATGGACGATTTGGTGTTTCTATTAGAATTCTGTAGGCTTCTCATTACATAGTAGTATTTAGTATTGTCATTTTTGATGGCTTCTAGGTTCTTCATTTTAATGTCTAGATCTCTCTCTTCGTTTTCTTTTAGCTTACTTTTGATCTTCTTTTGGAGACCTTTTCTTTCTTCTTCAAATTTCTTTCTTACTTCTTGTGAGTTGCATCCGGAGATGTTAACTTTCAAGCGCTGTCTAGTATCCTTCAGTTTGCCTATCTCTTCATCTTCCTGTTTTTGCTTGTATTTCTCCTTCATTCCTAGTATTTCTTTGCCGACTTCTTCACAGTTTTTGATAATCTTTTCCCAACTTTCATCATTAGTCTTACACTCAGTATTGTCTTCGTTGTTAATTTCAGTGACTTTTTGGCGGTAGTTTGTAACATATTCTTTGTAGTTCAGGTTGACAGTATTTATCTGTGGGTTGGGGGCTTTCTTGGGTTTAGTTAATCTTGAAAGTTCTAGGTTCATATTCATGATCACCATATTGTGATCTGTATTTGTGTGTATGTTATTATAACTTCTAGAATCCTTGACAAAGCGAAGATATTTCTTGTTTGTTAGAATAGAATATATTTGGGTTCTTTTCGGGTTTCTCCTTATCTGGCCATTTTTCATGAGAAGGGGACGATATGGGGGTCCAGGTTGATCGTTGTGACTGTTTATGCTGAAAGTTTGTATTTGTTAGAAAGAGTTCATGTTCCTCTGCGAATTCTAGGAGTCTGGTGCCGTTGTTATTTGTGGTGTTGCCTTTACCGAAACGGCCTATGGCGTTGGGGTGGTTGTCTGCGTTGTATGATGTCTGGGCATTTGCATCTAGGGCAATGATTACTAGGGAGCTTGAGGTTTTGGACAAAATAGCTTTTCGGAGATCATTATAAAAGTATTTTCTTTTTTGTGGGTCTTCTTCTGAGAGAGCTTCGTGTGGTGCGTATCCACTGATAAAGAGGCAGTGCTTATCATTATTTAGTTTAAAATTAGCTGTACATACCCGGCTGCTTATTCTCTTGAAGGTGGGTTTTAGAGATTCTCTAGCTATTATACCTGCTCCATGGAACTTGTTTTTATCATCATTTACAAAGTAACAGTTGAAACCTTTCTCTTTTTGTGAATATTCCAGTTCTCCAGGCCAGGATTCTTGTATGGCGGCTATGTCAACATCATTCTTGGTTATGTCCCTTAGAATGTTTTCTAAATTGAGGCTGAGGGAGTCATCATTGTGCTTTATCTTCTCTATTCCTCTGCTGGCGTTCATAGTTGCAAATTTAAGTTCTTTCATGATTAAAATCTTGTGGTAAAAAGTTTGTATTCTTGTTAAAAACTTGATAAAAGGCTTTAAAAAGTGTAAAAGTAGTAGTAAAATACAGAATCATTGGCGGTAGTTGTAAAACGATTTAAGGCTGATCCTCCCTGCGCGCCAACTCAGGGTCGAGAGTTTTTATGTAAGTAATGATAGAACTAAATAACTCAAACTACGAGAAATGTCGCTACAAAAAGTTCCAATAGCACCAAAGCATAAGGAAAAAGTATGGAAACGTATTGTAACGAACATTCGGAAAAAAAGGTGATAATGATCATAGAATAACAATGTAAAATCATACTTAAGGTTCTTAGAAAACTAGGAAAGGTGTGGTTTTTTATTGCGGTTTTAAATTTTGACAAAATGGTGGCTTTTCGAAGATTAAAGTTACGGAGGGAGCCCTAGACAAGTGGAGCATAGAAATTTTAAGCCCTACTCCCAATTCTCTTAATTTACTCTTTTATTTGCAAATCTTAAGTCTTTTGCAGGAACATAGCTTTTTTGACATTTACCGCAATTTTTTGATAAAAAGAATACATTTCAGAGAAAGGGAAATAACGCCATTAAAAATATATCGATTCAAAAATAGGGTTACATCCCTTTTCATATTGTTGCGAATTGTTTCACAGAAACACACTATAGAAGTTTTAAATAAAACAGGATATTTACAAAAAGGTGAACATGCTGTGACCTTTTTTTTCTTGATTAAAATTCTTGGACTTTGATGCCTTAATTAAAATTTGGCTCAAACAGTTTGTCTTCTTTTTCTGAATTTAATGCCAGAAATTATTTAATTCACTGTTTAGAAAGTGTTTTTTTTATTGTAAAAAGAAATTTGCATGAATATTAGTTACTTTCTAGAAGTCTGGCTGGCGGAACGTTCAGGCTTTACAGAAAGCTAAATGACAGTCTAATATACATTCACAAAGATTCCCACCATCCCTCAGTCATCATAAAAACTGACTTAGCATATGATCAATAGCAGACTCATCAACATATGATGCAACAGATAAGTATTCGATTTACAGCATACCAAGCAGCACACTGTAGAAGAGGGTACGACCACAGCTTAAAAATTGAAGTCATTTAAAAAGTTTGATTAAGTTGAGTTAATTTTTTTTCTCCCTGGATCTTAACTATATAACTGTCAACATATATGTACATCATTGCCCATGATCAAGCTTACACGTCTTAAAGCCATCATCACCATAGAACTTGTTTCTACATGTGATGGTTTTGATGGAATGTTTTCTGAAATGGCAGAATTAATCTGATCTTTAAAATTGATCCACACTTGATTGGCATTAACACCTTCTTTGGATATTGAGATAGTATTTTCAGAAATTTCAACACATTCACTTTGAGTCCAAACCAGTCTGTTTTTGAAAATTGGTAGTATGTTCTCTTTACACTCTTTTGATATTGAGGGCGAACGCAGAGTCTAGTACTATCGCATCATGATCTGATAACCGTAACATCTTTAATAAGAGATGGGTTGGTAGAAAAACAAAAATTAAGAATGTTAGCTTGTCTAGTGGGTTGTCTACTACTTGGGTGAGAACATGGTTTGTAGCTAAATCTACAAGATGTTGGCGAATGTCGCCCTGGGTTGCATTGTCTTTAAGATTGCCCGATTCCCAATGAATATCAGGGCAGTTAAAGTGCCCACAATGGAATGAGTGTTTCTGTTGACTGGAGGCTTGATTTGGGCATTAAACATCCTACATAGTTCCTTTGTCATATATTTGACAATCACCATCATGCTTTTTGAAAAACCAACTACTGTACTCACTTTACTTTGATTAACTTTTGAATCTTGACTCACTGCATACAACATATTACACATGTTTTCACCTCCTTTTCCTCTGGACTCATAACCTTGACTGACCACCATGTCACTGTTCAGATGACCAAGGGCAATCATTTATCATTACATCCAACACAATGGAAGTCACAAAGTAATATATTTTAACTTTTAAACACATTGATTACTTCCCTTTATCATTTGAATGTATAAATGTATGGAATTTGGGTATCTTCCACGAAAGGTTTTTAAAATTAACTACAGCCAACAATTAAGTGCCCTGATGAAGAAAAAACTCTGGTTCTTGCTAAATGAGACCTATTTCATGTACAGTATGTTTAATAAGGTTAATATATTACTCCTAATGCCTGAAGTAAGATAGTTGAATGTTTAAAATAAAAAGGAAACAAATAATAAAACATTTGTGTCTTTTTATCATCAAAATATTTCTTTTGAAAAGAAAGAGTCAAGAGTGGACAGTTGGGTAAAAAAAGAGAGGTATGAGGCAACACCAGCAGTGTTGTGCGACTATTTCGTGAGGCACATGCATGTTTGTGCAATGTGTAGTCATGAAGGCGTGTGTCACAGCTGTTTTCGGCGATGAAGCTATCCGATTTGTGTCTTCCTTCAAATCCTCTCATGTACAATTTGCGTTACAGAAGAGTTAATTAAAGAAGAAAAAACAAACTGGTGCAGGTAAAAAACAAAGAAATATAAGGCAAATGGCACCGTAGCCGTTTTCGCGTTGTAGTGGATGGCACTGTAGCGGGGGTCGACTGTATACTGTATAAATGAAGCAAATCTAGAGGATTCTACAGTATTTTTCCGCTTAAATAGGATGATAATATAATTGGAAAATCAGGACACAATTGTGTAATTTTAGGACATTTCTTTCTCTTTTTTACTCTATTACATAAGGGAAGGGTTAGAAAGTAGAAATTGTTTTTCACAAAACAGTAGTTTCGTTATGGTCTTGTACTTTGGATCACATTATCCGGAGTTAAGAACATGATTACTTACTCCAAACAAACTCGTATGGACAAAGTTTAGAAAAATATTGATATGAATCAAGAAGAATTGTCTCTTATAAATAATACAATACCATTTTAAACGTGAATGTCTCAAAACCCATTTGCTCACATTTATAAGGTTTTTGAGACTGCTACAAAATGGACATAAAAATGTCAAGATAATAAAACTATTTGATGTAATTGTGATATAAACATCCTTATCTTGGTTTGCTATTTCTGGTAGTTCATTCTTTCTATAACATTTATTATATCAATGTTGAAGGGATCTAAGCTTGAGTAAATACTTTTGAGGTACGTATTCCATTTCAAAAGTGGTCCTATAAATCTTTTACTCAGAATATAGTAGCTCAGTGTTTGAATATAAATATTTATAATATATTATGTTCATAGACAAAAAAAATCATCAAACAAACTTTTTTCACAATAAATCGTTGTTTAATGGGAAAGAACAAACAAAAATATTGCACAAATGTAACAGTGCTCATTTAACCGAGATGTGTTCAAATGTCATGTGTAACAATGCTTGCTTTAACCAACAAGTGTTAACATTTCTTCATGGTAAACAGTGCTCACTTAAGAAACAAATGTTCACATATAATTACCATAGAGTAAAATGGTCATAGGATTAATAATGGCAGTAAGGAAATAAAATCACCTTTTATATAAAAATGATTGTTATATAGACTTGCGGATAATAAGCAAAAGAAAACTTAATGGCTTGGAATGGTTGATAATATTCTTCAACATTTACTTACAAACTTGTATAGGGGATAACGAATTTTTATTAAAAGAAGGTCAAAATGGAAACATGATGCTAATTTACAAACAAATATCTTAAAAAATTGCAGGATTTTAAAAGCACATAAGAAAAACATGCAGATACATAAAAGTGGTATTATTTCACCAGATGTGGATATTAAGAAGAAGAAGAAGAGAAAAACACTCAAGTTTAATAACTAAAAGTGGATTTCCTTCTGATTCAGAGCCCAGGCACAAAACAAACAAGGTCAGATCATAGACCAGACATAAGATTTCCAAGTCTTGTCTCAAAGTTGCTTAAAACAAACTACATAAATAAAAGCCTTACTATGTTAAAAACAAAAGGGAAGAAAGAAAGGTATGTTTTGTGAATATGAACACACACTGAAAATAAAGTTAAAAGATTATAAAAGAAAACTAGCTAAGACTGTGTTAAAGTGTAAGTATTTGGAAGAACTAAGTATCTGAAGTATTTGTGGGATGAATCAAATTAAAACAAAAAATACATTGACTCAAACAAAGCAACAAAACAAAACCATCTTTAAAACAATTGTTCACATAGCACCATAAACGTAGGCCTTGAGGCATATGCTGAGATTTAATAAGTTGTCAAAATGGATGAGCAAAAAATACAGTGGGTTCTTATTTTAAAGAGAAACAATATATTTTCATTGATATATGGATAGAAAGATATTAAAGTGATAATAATAATAAGGTTTGAATTTAATAATGTTGAACTAACATCAGACAGCTTTTAAATATTTCATGAGAAATTCCATGATGGGATAGTTACAGTTGCACACATGTCACCCAATGAGGGTTTTATGTCGCTATTGGTCCATGTATTTCCCCCAAAACTAAGTAACGTCCATAAATAGGGTATGACTACGGGTGATTATTTGAAAGTAACGTCCATTTACAAATAGCTTTACCTTTAGAAATTACACAATCTTGATTTTTTTGTTAAATGGACCTAAACTCATAAATTTGCAACCCTATCTTCACCGTGATAAATCATGATATATAATTTTTTATGACATGTTTTTCTTTAATGTTAAACTTTTCATGTTCATAAACATCTACTTTCTTAAAACATTAAATTTATGTTCTTAATAAGTTATTACATTAATCAGCTGACACTTTTTAATTTCCAATCAAATTAGTTAATTTCTATCAAATAAATGATGAAAAGGGATGTAAACTTTTAATGTTGTACCAAAAAGAAAGACTCATCTTGTTGCAAGACATCACATAATAATATGTGCATATAAGAGTAAAATAGTGCAGAATGTTGATGTGACATATTGGAATGGAAGAGTATGAGATCACATAATAGTCTTCATAGGTTTGTGGTGCAATTAGTTATCTGTGTAGTCAAGTGTCAACAATACAAATATAATGTAAAGGGGGTGCATTATTTGGTGATGTCAATTATATACATAAAAAGGGGAACCTAAAATGTTATAATTATCATCCAGGTGATACTCAGATATCTGAGAGTGTACATGCACAATATTAAGATAAGGAAAAACAATCAAATATTTTAGGGGCAAAAGACAGGCTTGTGACCGATGCATATGAGCAGTATACAGGAACAGGATTTGAAAATTTTGGTTGACATGCAAATTAAAAATGTAAGGGATTTATGATTGACACAAAGAAAGAGACAGAAGAATGAAATTCCAGCATCTGTAAGTCACGTAAGAAAAGGTTTCACAGGTTCATAAAAAGTAAACTGAACTGATGGCAGACTGTTGTAGCAACAAGTTAATCTCTTACCAATGCCCATGGTGATGGAGACAGATAATAAAATATTATCACAGTAACAAACATTACAAAAGGTAGTAAGATAGTTATCATTAACATTTTAAGCACAACCATATTTCAAGCACACTGTTGACAGATGATGCTTATTACAAATTTTTCATTACTTTAAATCAACCAGTTTTAATTCATATTTCAAGAGTTATCATATTTTATGACAATTTTATACAAACAAATTTGTATACAGTCCGTGATTGCCTTAAGTAACCAATCCTTGAAAATGAACACTAGGTCACATTTAGTCTCAAACATACTGGACCATATTGAATGATATACATGAAAGCCTGTGAGACCCACATGGATGGACAACAATGTTTTCTGCTTTGTAGAACACTGATACTAAGGACAGGATTAAAATAGGCTTTGTTTTGGTGATTGGAAAACGTTTTTATTTTCTACATGTAAGTTTGGGCCCCAATTGATTTGTGCCTACACCTGCATATAGAAAAAATAAAGTTTTCCACTCACCCAAAACAAAGCTGATTCTGCTAGCCTGCAATTTTACATGGACTTTTCCAATTAATGGCCATAACCTAGGTAATAGCAATTAATTTATATTTTAACATGGTACATCAGGGTCATAATGGCCAAGTGGTTTAGATGTAGAACTATAAATCTAGTGACCAAAGGTCCAGAGTTTAATCCCTGCTGTTGGACGGAATTTTAACATCAACATTTACTAAAAAAAAGGTAGAAAGTAACCATTTAGTGTTGAAAAAAAAGGTTCCTGTGAAAGATACAAAATTTTAATGATCCCTTGTTGGTTGACAATTTAAGGATAAGTAGGTAAAAAATATGGGGGATTCAAAAACAAGATATCGTACCTCAACAAACTGTCTAACATGTAGGCTAAATATAGGAGTACCTTCTGAAGAAGGATAGCGACCACTATTTGTGCTTAAGAAAGCACAAAAGTCTTTTGCAAAATGATGAGTGTGTAAAGCAGTTTGCTTACGTAAAATCTGTCATCTAAGTTAGTTTGAGCTGATGGCACATGAGGAAAACAAACAAACAAACAAACATGATATCTCAGATCTATATGGCAAGTTGTGTCAGGCTGTCAGAGATATTCAAATATCATAAACACATTCAATACTATTCAATCATTCACACATACTAACATAACACACAATGGACCATCTTCAATCATCTACCAAAATATAATTTATCTATCACATTGAACCATGTTGAGCTACAACTCAGATCGACTCAGTCTAGGTCCTCGCTTCATCTTTTTCTTTTCTTTTTTCTTGGATGCTTTGACTGGCTGCTCAATCTGCTTCTTCTTCTGTCAAATAGAAATAAAATGTTACAAAAAATAGATTTATTTCCTTAAATACTAAAAGAGACGGAGCCGAAAGGTTTTCAGCTGGAGCCGGAGTTCTATCTGCTCCATTAAGAAAAGAGACCAAAAGTATAGCAAAGTAAAGCTTTATTCCTGGCAATACCAAAAATGTAGAACTTATTGGTCTGAAATAATAATTTCTACCAAAATGATGAGTTATTTTTTCCATGAATTTAGGTCAATTTTTTTAATAAATAAGACTATTTCTATAAGTGGGTCGGAGCTTTTTGTAAAGTGCTGGAGTCGGAGCCGTATCATTAGATATGCGGCTCCGATTCCCTGAGGGAAACTATCCATTGTTGAAATCCCTTTAATTAATATGTGTTTAAAATCAAGGAAAAGCTAATCTACTTTAGAGAGGCCCAACATGTTTTAGTTTGATCAAAGTTTTATTGTATTTATAAATAAATTCACTAGTTATTGCTAAAAAATGAATGCAGAAATTGCTTGATTGATATAAACCATAACTGTTTGGGGCAGAGTCATTTGGTTAAGATAACTATTCAGTACAGTGATAGATTTTACACAGATAGCAATAAGCCTTAAAATAGCCCTCCTATATTCAATCTCCTTCCTGTTTATACCATTTTCAATGTTCCTTGGATTCTAGAGAAAATAATCAGATATATTTACATAAAGTAAACAAAAGCCATCCTTCAAGGTTGTGTCCCTCACTAAAGGGAGCTTAATGTTTTGCCAGTTTGACCATTAAGAGTGAATATGTAGATGATGTTTCTTTTTGTGTTGGACTAAATGAGGTGTGATGGGTGGTGGTTGATCAATGATTGGTTGGTAGGATGGCATATTGTGGCCTGCAATTATGAATTTCCATTTGAAAATAGTGACAGTGAAATGTCAGTGAAGAGAGACAGTTGACTAGTTAATAAAATAAGACAAAAGTGAAAGGGACACCACCAGGGCTGTTCTTTTAAACATTCAGGTCATGTCCAAGGCCCACGGAGACAAATTCCAAACATATGTTGCTGACTTGTTTGCGGAACATTATCATCGTCTTAATAAGCTTAATAGAAAACAAAAGGTTGGTCCAGTATATTTTGGTTAAGAAAGTGCCTTCTTGGGCAATACAGTTAAAAGTTAAACATGGCTTTATCTCTGTTGTTTATGAACCAATTTTTACAAATTTGGTCTTGAAATGAAGTTAGGGGTAAGTTTTTATTAATTAGAAGAATAATTGAATACAATTAAGATATATTGACAACAATATGATCATTTGAAGTTTTTATGAGGTCACAGATTCATTTCTATAAAAATAATCGTTTTTCCTTCTTGAAATATGTTTAACATGTCAAAAAAAATGTCATAAGAAAAATATTAGCAAGACATTTATAAAAATGCAAACTTATACAAAATTGGACTTGTATTCAGCGTGTACGAGACCATAAGGCAAAACCTATTTTATAGCCCAAGAAGGTTGGCCTTTAGTTTAAGTGTTGTATTTGAGATGAGTTGAATATTTATGTCACTAAAAAGACGTGATTTTAAGTGATATCAAAATTACAAGCTAAGTGTGCAGTACTGTTATCACTTGATCACAAAGATGGTATGATAAAGGTATTGCACCCAGTCTAAAGGTAGAATACACTCATGGACAAAAATTGTAAAAATCAAAATTTAAAAGATAGTTTTTTTCGCATGAAAGCATTGATTTTGATAACTGTAAAGAAGAGATACAGTTTTGAACAGAATTTCACAAGTAGTATCTACTCTTTCTTTTGCTGTCTATGACACCAAAATTATCAGCACACTCATCCTGTACCTGTTCTTGAAATGCTGCTTTGAAGGGGTTGATATAATTTGGGTCTTTGTGAATTATATCTGCTTCCTGTGCCATCTGGAAATTGAAAAAAATTAAATTATTTTTTATGTCACAGCTTTTAAAGTTTTGAAATTCTGGACTCAAAACCAAATCAAGATTAAATCATAAGCTATACAGTATGCATTGTTAAAATGAATTTCCATTAAGTTTGTATATAATTGAAAATGCAAAAAACTATTCATTGCTTCCTCTTTTCAGGTATGAATGCACTGTGAAATACTGTCTACCATTGCCTTGGATGTGTATGCTATTGATGTTGTAGTTTTTGTAGCCTTTGCTTACCTATTGTTACAGTGAGGGAACGGTATGCTGCATTATGTATCACACTAACCTTGCATGAAATATCAATGTAAATTAACATATTACATGCCATACCATCATTTGATAAATATAATTGTGGACATTGTAATTGGTAACAGATCTTGAATCTGAGTTTCTAATT
>JAUUEB010318007.1:0-12747 GCA_032362205.1 Clione limacina
CGGACTCTGTTTCATTTATCACTTCCGTCTTTTTATACCTCATATAATTAAAATAGTAATACGAGTACGAGGTAGTTTGATTGTGTTTGTTAAGTTCTAGACCTAAAAGAATGAATGCAATGAAATTGAAAGCATTCGAATAATATATGGTTTGGTTGACTGCCTTGTGTTTTTACATAATTATCTCATATCGTATATCGAGCTGACTGACCGTATTGACCATATCTAGGATCAACTTTGCACTATGGTAACTAATTATCTAATGCCTTTCCGTGGTTTAACTTCAAGAATTAAATTGCTCGTGTGGGGTTGATTGAAATTCAGTATACAACATATACTCATACATGCTTACTCTATTTATTATAGTGTTTGTTTGTTAGGGTTTTATTCACCAAACAGTTAAACATTTCACATGAGGATTATACTTGTGGTAGGTAAATCAACAAATCATAAATTATATTGTTCCACGTAGATTAGTTATAATCTGTATCGTATTTTACAAAATATTCAGTTGTCAATCTGTAATTCTACTGGCGGTAGGTGCTACAAACAGAACAAGACATGAAAAACATATACGTGTACAAAATGTGGACCTTTAGCAAAATGTCTGCATTTTCTTATTTCTAATTTAAGTTTTGATTTCAAGACGAATATTTGCCACTCCAGCTCGTTAGATGAACTTTTATAGATTCACAACAATGAGAAAGCTAATTGTACAACAACAATTGTTATCCCAAAAAGCGCTTATTTTAGCAAGTTTCTGATTACGTTGATTTTGATTTTAACTATTGGCATTGATACAAAAAAGACTAAATGAATGTTCAACACCTATTCATATCAATTTGATCTTGTTTTCCGTGAAAAATCGATACAATCTTGTGTTAGCTCAGCTTACAAATCTTTGCTCAACTCCTTTCATAATATTTTAACAGAGACAATTGGTGTTACGTGTCATTTTGTCTTAATTTCAACCGATTCTGACTTTCTTTTCAACTGGCACTTTTTGCAAAAACTGTTGTTCAATTAATGATCAAAATAACAGTTCTTTTTTCTCATTAGCTAAATAGAACTGTGTTGAAACGGATTGCGATTCTGTTGAAATTTAGCGGAGTTGTTCTTTGTTTTATATGAGTCTATTTTTAACCACATGATTATAGTCGTTATCGTACAGATAATTGTACCAACTTCAATTATGAGAACAAATTATTTTGACTTAAGAAGCAATAGAAAAGGATGTTTTGGTGGTTTAATTTGATAAACATAAAACCGCTAGCACATAAAACTTGTGTAACTTCAATTGGAGAGTTGTATTCTACCTATACGTAGTTTAATCATTCCTCTCCTTTAGTTTGTGCTTGTATTAGGATAAAAGATATATAACATTTCTGACACAACTTAAGTAAATATAGAGCTGTGACATTCAAGCAGTCAGAGCTTAATGTGAGTTTTAATTTCTGGATCAGATATATCAGTTTTGATAATGATGAGGTCAGTGGTTTTCCATGAATAACAAGACGAATGTTAACTGGGTTATCCCCATCACCGGAAACATAAACCGGTCTTATGATCAGGTGGTTACCATTTATGTGTATCAGCCTGGCCTATGAACAGGTGGTTACCATTTCTGTGTATCAGCCTGGCCTATGAACAGGTGGTTACCATTTCTGTGTATCAGCTTGGCATCGATGGGACTGTACCAGTCACCAACGTGGAAATGAAAAAGGAAATGTATCATTACATTGGATCGGATTTCCATTTGATGGCGTATTTCCATCTCTGACCGGTAAAGTAGACTTTTGTTCAACAAGAACATAGTTTCGTATTGACATGGGAATAGGTATGATAAATCAAATTTCTTGATTCAAGTTTTGACTAAGTAATAACGAGAAACTTGAAAATGCATTATCCACAGCTTCCTGGAAATAAATACTTTAAAACGTCTTTCTGCTTGCGCAAAGTTTTTTTTTAACTTCTCACTATGATGTGATCTTGTTATAGTCGGTTATCCAACCAAACGTCTGAGTGTGGGATACGATGGAAGTAAATATAAACGGTGTCTAGATCTGATACGCTCAATGGATCTCATTCGACACCAGCAAAGTGAACCAAGAAGTATACAGACAATTTTTGGTCAACTATTAAATTATCTAGAAAGTTAAAATTCCCATAATGTCCATAAATATCAACACTGGTTATTACATTTGACCAGAATTCCCCATACTTGCTATTTTTTTAAATGCATTGTTTTATTTTCATCAGAAAAGCATACCTTAGCATACATCTTAACAACTTATATAATTGAAGTTTGGCATTTTACCAATTGGTATACCAAAATGTATTGTTTTTTCTCCGGAGTTGCTTGTGTTAGTATGTGTTGATTCGATGTAAGGTACCGGTCAAATGGGTTTGCTTGGTAAAAAATAAAGAAGATTCAAATATTAGTAGGATCATAGTAAAAATAAATGTTAAACTATTCCCCTACTTGTGTTGATGTCTTTTACCATTATTAATGTTCATGGTGATAATGTGTTATTATTGAATGTAAGGTTGCAATGTTTCTCTACTACGTCTGATCAATGTATTAATTAATTCTCCTAAGTGATTCCAAGAATCCCTTCGTAGCTTTGCGTTTTTTTCGTGCGAAAGATCATTTACTAATATAGTCCTTTCTACACATACTAAGCTAATTGAGTACCCTGAATATAGGCCGTGAGTATCTTGTAAGACTGGTAAGGCGTATCGCCGTATGCGATAAAGTCCCTCTTATACTTCCCAGGAAGCTGGCATAGTCCATGTGTGTCTCTGTTATGTCAGATTGGATAATGAGTGTTTAATAAATGACTAATAACAATTTTCTTGAAATCCTTAAAAAAACATGACCATAAAAAAATTGTGACTTACTGCCAAAAAGCCGAGATCTTGGACGCTAGATCATAATCAAATCGGTTAATGATCCTATTATTGGCATCGGATTTGTATAACCTTTCCAGTATTAGACTTATCTTCTCTCACAGATGCTCATTATAATCGGATTTGTGTACATTATAAGGAAAATAAGCCATACTAATGAATGTTGATACCGGCTTCATTATGGTTTGATAAATACGATTTTTTCGACTTTCTATCCAAGGTTCCCCCCCCCATTTCAAAATCCTGGCTACTGGCCTGCCTTTTATAAGCTAGTTCAAAGGAACTTCGAATCAGTAAATAGTCCAAATAGTCCACAAGTATCTCGCAATCAATTACGACGAATTTGAATTATTTTTGTTTATATTGTTTTGGAATAAGCACATTATTTTATTGTATTTTATCTTTACTTTTCAAGGTAATTAGCTTGGTATATGCATTTATTAAACATTTTGTTGTATCCTCGATATTGTCCAAGCATGCGCATGTAATGGTAAAGGTCTTATGGCAATGATGGCAAGTAACTATATTTTTGAGTCAACAACCTGTTCCACGATAAAGTCATGACCCTACGCCAGCTCAATTTGCTGATGTGCTGGTAGCAAAAGTCGTTACGGGCCTGGCACGGTGGCAATTATATCGGTCAACGAGCCAAGTGTACACATACTTCTGGTGGTCTGTGTCCTGAGAGCAAACGTTTGTTCTTCTTATGCAATCAAATTGCGACAGGGAACCATAGTCAAGGGTTCTATATTAGAAATAAATGATGTGTATATTGAGTTAGTTGTCCAATTCTCGAACGTGGTCATATATTGTCCTTGTATTTGAAGCATTGATTTATTTAACCAATGAATCATTGTATCCTGTATCTTTGTACCTTGTAGTGTCAAAACGAAACACAGAGGAGGCTTACTTCAAAGTGAAGTCATTATCTGTGCGTTATGTCAATGTCCAGTATTTATTAAAAAACGAAAAAAATATCTATCAAAAGAACTCATTAAACATCCTAATATGATAACTTATAAAAGCATATTCTATTGCTTCCTCCTATGTAATTATTTACTTGAGCTAATAAACTTCACTGTTCACTGTTCACTGTTCACTGTTCACTGTACACGATTAGATCAATACGAAGCACACAGCTTTTCAATATTCTAGTGTGTTTTCTATCTGCAATAGTTATTACTTAAATGTGTTACATGTGCAGTAATATTCTTGTTCTGGTGAAAGTAGAGTTGAATGGAATTTTTCTATGAAGATAAGCACTTTTTTACATCAAGTTTAATTTTTTGGTATCACATTTTTCCTAAAAAAATTCACATTAGCTATCCTTAAAATGTTTTATTGTTATTTTTTTTTATTTTTTTTGCATTTTAACCAACATTAATGTTCAATGGTATGACAAAAATCGTGTCTGTACACTTATGAATGATTTTTTCTTGAAATTTGTATCTTCTTAAACGTTAAGTCTTTAAACACTTTTTAAGAATGAATATCGATCGAGTTTCAACGAGATATCGATTCATCCATCGATATCAAACGAGTGTGCCATAAATTGAGTGTAACAACTCAGCCAGGAGGTATTCATTTTATTCCACATGGCTTTTTTCATGAATTGTTGGTGATTTTACAAAAACATACACAACCTACGTTATACATTTTATAAACAAACTTAAAAACACAAAAGTACGACTGCAACTATTTCTGGGAATCAACAACGTGGTAAAGAATGAATACTCACAAACGCCTCACCACGCTGTCAAAAACTGTGACCGCAGTCTTTGTTCCCTATTGATTTATGTCGCAGAGAAACTATGTGATTTGTATCGACAAAGTTTAAAAATTATCAATACATTGCATGAGCTTTCTCAATCTTATGATCATACAGGATGTGGAATAAACTCAATTATCAGGTTCCAATCTCTGGCCACCGTCTCATACCCCAATTAGCACCGACAATCCCTGCTGCTATTTTTAACACGGAAACCGGGTTGTTTTACTTGTTTAGCTTTCGGTGCCAAAATGCAATAAATAATATCAATTAAAGCTTTGATAACAAGGTACCTACGGCTTGTCAAACATTTCCATTTGCGCTTAGGATCTAGTGGTTCACACATAAGCATGCATACATAATTAACTTTTTCCTAAATGTAAAAAGCACTAGGCACTGTTAGCACGCTTTAACATGAAAGAAGCTTTCCGCAAAATGTTTTTCTTAATAGTGCCATCGTTCGGATATTGAAAAGCGGACATTCATATTCACTTCAGGTGTCCACATACTAGGCCATTGGGTCTATTGATTTTAAGCTAAACTTTAAGAATACGCAAACTTACTTGTGGTTTATGTAAAGTAGATCGTACTGTCATTTAAACTTCAGATTTCAAGAAGACAGAAGTCAGACAATAAGGTTATCCTGGTACATTAATTAGTAATTTCAGTCACAAGACAGACTCAGTGACAAGAGTCCAGAAAGGTTGATCTGCACATGTCTAATTCAAATTCAGGTTGAGCTTGGTGGTCCTTGATAACGATTCATGAAGTGTCGTTTAGATCGACAAAGTTGTATTCCAGACTCGTCTCCGTTCACGATTAAGCTCGCCGACTATTGATCAAATAAATAGCAACGTGACACGCATGGCTTTGTCGCTGTCATCATACGCGGGAAGACTCTGAAAAGAACTTACTAATCTAGTGAGTTGCTACAAATCACAGCTCTTATATAACATATTAAATGAATGGACAATATGATCTGCCTCATACAATTCTCTAAAAAAAACTTCGCTACGAGAAAGAATCCTGATGGTGTACACGGTCTCACTCTTTTCGTGTTCATAATTCTGTATTCAATAGCTAACTAGGTAGATAATCTTACTTCTACAAAGTTACCAAGCTTGTTGGATACAATTTGAATCCCCGACATTTGAAATTTGTCTCATGGCATATATCGATGCCAATTGCTCTTAGTTTTTGAGACACAATATATTCCTGTACGAATAACCTCTATTTCCTTCTAGGTGTCAAATTGTTTTCACTAACCCATGGACAGTATAAAGCACTTGTTCTACACTCATAGTCCGGTTTAATTTTCTGGTCGTACTTGGTTCATTCAAATAGATTAATCATTCCCCCATTCAATTGATAAATCCCGAAGGACATTGTCTGAATTGTTTGGTATCAAAATTTAATATTATCTTGGATGATAGCTCGCTGAGTTAATCTGTTTTTTTCTTAGTTTTCTTTGTCTTCCAATTGTCTCTTTGTCTGTGCCAAGTGTCATTCAGTACTTTTCCATTGAACCATTTGGTCTTTATTTTTTTCAAAATTGCTGTTGGGCAAGCAAAAAGTGGTTGGGGTGGGTGGGGGAGGTTTATATTCACACCCATGACTCAACCGGACTTGAATGGTAATGATCTTTTGGGTTTATAGACAAAAAATAATGCGATTGTCAAAACAATAACTTAAGGGTACTGACCACTAGGGTTGTCCAATGGTAAAAATGGAAGATGTTGCCGAGGCTATAATACGAACATGAGTTCTTGAGTTATGAGGTCCAGGCGCGTAGCCAGGAAGGGGGCATGAGACAATGTCCCCATTTGTGACCCTAAATGCTATGAGTTTGCACTATTTATAACTAACCTCAAAATATGACGGCCATTTATTTGATGATACCCAAGAATTTCACCCTTTTTCAAAAACCTGACTACGCGTCTTAACATGTCTAAATTTGGGTAATAGTTCGTGAGTAAAATGCATTTTTAGTTATGTGTTCAGCGCGTAAAATAATATATTAAAAAAACAAAAGCCTTTTCAGTACATCTGGCAATTACAGTGCCTTATTTATCGGCATTAATCTTTTTTTTAAACTAAGAGCGCATACTGTCGGTAGAATTGAAGTTACCAAAACATCAATGATAAATTTAACAATATACTTCAAACACTAACATTCTGTATTGTAAATTGGATCGTACAGGTTTCTTGGCCAATGGTATTTTAGTTGGAAATACACCATTTCATAAGTGAGTATTCATTTGCATGACCCATGTACCAATCATTTAACAAAGAAATGTGTGCCAACTTATGTTTCATGTTCCTAAAAGTGTTTTATTACGATATTTTGAACATGCTAACATTGTGTATGGAAAATTGAATAGTATAGGTGCAATGGTCAGTGGTGTATTAGTTAAAATTAAATTCATTTGTGAGACCCTCTACAAAAATCAATTAACCATAAAATTGTCTAGCCACTTTTCAAATCACTCATTTCAACAAATACTGCGTATTTTAACAGAGGTCCGTTTAAAGATCATATACATATAATGCGAACACACACTCTTACATTATATCTAATTAAATGATTGAGTATATTTCAATGTGGAAGACATGATTCATTTATAACTGTTTGGGACGAAGTGAATAATGCCACTTCACTATTTCTACAACTCGTATCAAACGACGTCGTCGCTTTAATTAAGTCTCTGACGTTTTGGTTTATTAACATTAAGAAATGTTTAGGATCAGATTATTTCTTTTTTTTCTTGCTAGGTCTTTATCGTTAAAAATGGTATGTGAAATAGCAGGCGAATTAAGGGTGTTATGGCGTTATACGTTTCCTAAAGCTATTCATTCAGCCAAAAATAGCCAATTAGAGAGTATCAATAGACTCCTGTCTATTTCGCAAAATAACAAATTTAAAACCAGAATGCCTCTGGTGTAGGATGGCAACCCAGACCAAATAGAGCCCAGACGGAATTTCTAATCCCCCAATTTGTGATTCAAAATGATAACTTATAACAAGTAATTTCGGTTTGTTTATCAGAATAATTTGGAAACATTGTAGGTTACTTTTTCCATTTGTATATCAAAGAAATCGAAATTTATTTAATCTCAATTTTAAGTGGGTCTCCAAATTTCAGCCTAAAGCTGAAATGTGTGTTTGCATACAAAGCAAACTATGTTTAAGCTTTTCAGTGAGATTCAATACAAATATTGTGCCCCCATTCATGTTATCTCAAAAACGCTTATGCTTTTGTCAAAGAGGATAGTAGAATTATAATTATGATGGTTACCGCGTTACCATTATCAGAAGCGATCATCTCAAGTTTCAGTTATTTCAAGAACAATTTTGAATTTTTTTGAATAAAACGTGTGTCCGTTCTCAATTATGGAGATTGTTCATAATACATTGAGTTAAGTTTGCTTTTAAGCGCGTTCCTAATTGCACTTTAAAGTTTACTTGACAGTAAATCAAGTTTGGTTTAATTATACTTTCAATTTCTCCCTTTTTATCTTTATATATGCACTTTACCTATAACATATTATTCTCATAGTTCTTGAAAACATTGCTATAAACTTAAATGAATCCTGATCCGAAAAATATATTTGTTTTAATGAACCAGGAGGGAAAGATTTACACTTTGGGGCACACTTTCTTATAATGTATCTTTAAATGTCAGGTGCTCGGTAAAATTGATGATAAGATTTAATTCGCAGAAAATATGAATTGGTCGGGTTTCAAATTGTTGCGCCTCACAAGTCAAAGTGAGTGGTTTAATGATATAGTTTAAAATCACAGAATATGAGACTTTGTATTGATTCTTTTTTCAATATTTCAATTTTTCACTGAGGGTTTTTGTATATCCCGTGAGGGCACTTTTCTGTAGAATGATTTTATAGGTCGGTGCGTATGAGTGGAAGCATAACATATACTTTAATTATTATTAGTAATTTAAATCCTACTACGGTGGAATGAGGAATTCATACTGAAATGCTATGAAAGCTCTGCAGATAATAAATTTAGTGGGAAGGGTGTCCAGTGGATCTTTTTCTGGAGAATGCTTGAATGCCACTAATAGCGTACTTTTCAAACTGATTTAAAAAAATGTAGATTCATTTTTCTATCTAGTTATTTCGAATAACTAATGATAACCTTGATTGCCATCTAGCTCATCATCATGTAAACAATATAACATCACATTCAAGATGTTTAATCAGTATATAAGATATTGATATTTGTGATAAAACACAGACAGCTTTTAATCATATAACCCACTCGAAATAATTAAATTGATGAATTAGATGAAGAAAACAAATGTGCACCGCCTTATCCTACTTGCTAATCGCTTTCAATCACAATCAACATATTACTCCAATTAGCATTTTCTTCATTCTAACTTCTCCAAACAGACTATGTACATATAAAGCGTTTTGAAGTACACAATTTAGGTGTACCAAAATCAAAGGATACAGCAAGACATATTCTGCTTTTGTGAGAAAACACCCACAGTGCATTATCTAGACCATATTGTTAACAATGTTGATAACTGAATGCGGTGTAATTTCAATTTCCCTATCCCTAAATTGCCTAAACGATTCACAGTGTCTCATTTAAGTGATTTCGTAATTAGAAAACGGACTTCTCAAAGCAAAAGAAATAAATGGTTACTTTCTTTAGGATAACGTCAAATATGTCGTTAACTATATACAGTCAATATTCATGATATACTAGATCTACGTAAAATAAAACCCCAGGGTCACGTTTGTCGTTACCTGTAAAATACGTAAATACATAAGAGGACATAGATCTTTGCACGGACGTCGGCGGCTTTCTCTACTTGATGGACTAACCACTGGCTACTTGCCATGAAATATCAACGAACAATATGGAAAATGACTAATTCCTGCGCTTATTGTTGCCCGGCCTTAATATTGAAATATTAACATATTGGGCATATATTCAAGACTAGCAACCGGTTTCCGCCGTATGATCGCCAGTTCTGTGCCAGGCAGGATGAGTTTAGGCAGATATGCTGAGTCAGCACATCAACACTATAAAACAGATTTGTGGAGAGGAGAAGAAGTAAATCATGCTTACATCCTGACATCATCATTGACGCCCGTCTTATAGACGTCGGTGGTGAGTAGAAGCGTGAGTGGCTCAAACAATAAATGAGCAATTTCCTGTCTACTTTAATTGTTCGGTCTGTTAAACCCTTCAGAAACACGTAGAAAAAAATCCAGGCACTGTAAATAACTACCAAGATATATATTATCGGCGATCTCTAATTTCGCCTTATTATTGCAAGACGCAAACTTAGTTCTTTCAACACAAAAGTAAATTCTCGTTAAGGTTGGAAGTGGTCAGTTCGCTCAAGTTGGCTACTCCATGATTTGGTATCTATATACCATTAGGATCATTAAAATCCAAGTCAAGTAGAGTCGTGGGGTATGAAGAGAAACCCTTCATCCCCCCTAGTAAAGGTTTTATAGATAAACCTAATGTATAAACAATGATATATATGAATAATGCTGGGTATTATTTTGTCAACTTTCTTCATAATACCTAACAAAACTACAACAGCTGTACAGCGTATGTCACGCAATAACTTCTTCCATAAATATGATTCACTGTGTCAGAATTATAATGTATTAATTTAGCTCGGGAGTATGGTGCTAGCCACTGGTGGTTAATTAGTTTGAAAATGTTACAATGTATAGGCTGTGTACACATGATATAATTAATCGGTTTAATTGATTTTACAACTTTGGATAGGTTTATCGACATGTATGTCAGAATATAATTACTTTTCGCTTTCACCAATGTGTTTATTTATTCGGGTACGCCTTTTTTGTCACTAAAAATATTGTTCTGCTTATAATTAGTTCTGCTCCCCATATGTTACAAATAGCAACCCGGGTGAAAATAAGCTGCACCGGATTTCAGATTTTGATAATTGCTTTTATTATTACATAAACTAACCTTTTTCTTCTACAGTGCTTCTATTTATTTCAAAATTTGACGTGGGCTTTAATTGTCTGAGACAATCTAAACGAATGAGATTCACAAGGATGTGACTTATTTTTCAATGTTGCTTAGAAATATCATTTATAAACTATTTCCGGATGTATTTGTAACTATTCAAAAGTTATGTGTTTGTAGATCATTTGTAGTCAGATATTTGTATAGAATTTAATCAACTTGTGGCTTTGTGCCTATCATATCACAAGCGTAAGTATAATTGGGAAAGTATGTTCACCCAATTTCTCACCTGAGGCTGTTTTGCAGCGACACGCAAATACCTTAACAATCATTGTAGAAAAAAGTGCCCTCACCGGACAAAAAAACCCTTCGGGGAATAAATATTTGTTTTAACTTTATTTTATTTTAATCCATGACTCAGATTATTATATTTACATCAAATATCTGATAATATAAAAATAGATATGATGCTATTTTTACAGTTTTATCACTGCCAAAGTAAAAAGAGCCGCTCAGCTGAATGTCCAAAGCATTGGAAAGTATAATTATCATCACAATATGTAACAGATAATGCTTCAATCAAAGTTTGACCATGTGGAGTTAATAATAAAGAAAGAGCTGGATATTAGTGTATGATCATATGACATTTGAAACGCTTGGTTCGGCCGGACCGTTCTTCACCTGCTTCCGAGACTAATTTGTCTCTGCTCTACATCCTAAGGAATTCATTGTTTACCTTAGGCACCAGAGGTATGTGGGCGCTGTAACTCATGTACTGTGGATACCCACATCAATACACATTAGGAGTGTTATTTTTGTTAACGGTCCCGGGCACTTATATCGCATTGATAAGATGAGAAGAAATGTTTACTGTAACTTAACTTGCTAAAAGCTTCTTGATAAGAAATGGTGAAAACAAGGTAAAGTTGAACAAGTTAGAAGAAAAATGTGTAGATGTAGAACGAGAACGTATTCCAGCGGTCTTCCTTATATAACTATGTGAACATTACAATTTTGGAGATCAAGTTTGTTTAGAAGGGTATCTGGGGTGATAACACTTTGTTTTAACAAATATCGTACTTGTGCAACTCTAGTTGTAGTATATATTCAAGATGACCGCTGTCAATTGTTAGTTTATCACCACAGCTAAGGATCTCAACATATAGCCGCATGTATTACCTTTTCATATGTGTATTGATATAAGTTTTTCATTTCTGGGGACATTTTTTTGTTTCAAGAACAATGTTATTTGGGGTTAACAAACATATTTAATATTAGCAAACTTCGTAACGTCAGCTTGACCCGAATTACTCTAAGGATCAACTTAAAAGAAGACGAATTAGAAGAAGAAGTAATTACCCAAAGACCAATTCCCCCTAAGGTTTAAAGCATAAGATTTATTAAAAAGTTATACCGAACTTCAAAACTCAGGGGCTCAATGTCAACACATAACTAATTCAATACTATGTCTAACGACTTTAAAATAGTAAAAGACCCTTCACTACCGGTTGGTAATTTAGAGCGTAACTCTTTCTTTCTCACGAATCTTTATTTTTTTTAAAGTTATGTAATTTGTTTGATGAGCTTAACAAAACTCTTACAATAATAAAGTCATGTGCACCTGAAAAAAAGAAAATAAATTAATACTAAAAAGTATTGTCTAAGTTGAACGAAGGACCTATAGATTTATAGTTCTATAGTCTACATATATATCTCCGATTGTAATGGTCTAAGTTAACTAATTTTCACACATATTGTACTACAGTCAGTGCTTGTATAGCCATTCATAACGTTCGGATATATTTAGATGTAGTAAACAATTAAGGACATAAGGACCATTTAGTGACTGAACTATATGTACATTTTCCTACTTCGCTTCTAACGAGGGGGACACGAAGACAAATAAAATGTCTACAACTATGATTACTGATACTGACGTTACTATAAATATCTAAAATGCTTGTCTAAGACTCGTCATTTTACTGATACGTGTATTCTTATTCATTAACTAGCGACTTCGTCACATCGGCGTCACCCGATTTCCTCTAAAATAGCTAAAGAGAAGACAAAGAAGAAGAGATTA
>JAUUEB010318118.1:0-12747 GCA_032362205.1 Clione limacina
TAACATTTAATTAAAAACCACTCCTAGGTTTTTGACTTTACAGCTTGGTTTAATAAAACAATCTTCTAGATTTAGCCCTGGTTTACTATCTTTTATTAATTTAAGATCATGTGCTTTCCCTAAAATGATAAATTCTGTTTTGACTTCATTTAGTTGTAACTTTTTCTGAGACATCGAATCTTTAACTTCTGTGATACACATTTCAATTTTAGATACTTCAATTTCCAGATTATCAACTGATACAGATTTTTAAAGCTGTGTGTCATCAGCATAAAAATGGTAGAGTAGTTCAAACTTCCTAATTATTTGAGACAATGGCTGTGTATATAAAGTAAAAAGAATTGGGTCTAGTATGGAACTTTGAGGAACACCATAAATGAGATTACTAAAACCAGAATATAAATCATCAACTTTGATATACTGGGTTCTACAGGTTAAGTAAGATTCAAACCATCTATTTACCGCACCTGTTACACCAAAAGATGTCTTCAGTCTATTTAAAAGAATGTCGTGGTCTATAGTATCAAAGGCAGCGAGCACTCAGGTCTAATAAATTTAAAAGGCAGAATTTCCCAGCGTCAATGCTGTTCAAAAGATCATTTAAGACATGTAAAACGGCCGTTTCTGTGCTGTGACATTCTTTGTATGCTGATTGGAGTACTTCCCTAAGACCATGCATTTCAAGCTGCTTAAGAACAACCTTTTCAAAAACTTTTGATTAGTATGGGAAATTGGAAACAGGCCAGTAATTTTATATGTTTTGCTCTCCTCTAATCCCAGTCTAGCACCTCAGAGTGGATATCAAAGTTGTATGTCACAAGCAGAGTGTACAACATAGACTCATGGCACAAGGCTCAAGTCTACATTGGTTATGTGGCTGCTCCTTTCACAATACTCGTCAGAGGAAAAAAGTCTTACACGTATGGAAGATGTTCAGTTTACACATTTTCTTGTCACTTTTTCTTGTCCTTTTATTCAACCAGAAAGCACAGGGTACCATAACACCCCATCAAAATATTGTTTCCAGCTGTGTCCATGATTTTATCCTACCAGAAAGCAAAGGCCATTACAATACCCCATCAAGGATTTTGTTCTTTCCAGCTGTGATTTTGTCCAGTTGGAAATAAGATACCTTGACATTCCTCTCAACTTTTACAATAGAAACCAGCTTGATAAGACTTGCTATGATATGCTTGTGCGCAGTTAAAGTATGCTTTTATATCTTGTGTATTTTTATAATGAAACAATACAAAAAAAAATATTCTGAACTGTTAGTTTTTTTTTCTCAGTTTAATTATTTTCCGAATAGGCCCTGAGCATGTAACTCAAAGATGAAACTTGGGCCTTTTTTGCCACCAAAAGATAAGATCACAATCTTTCAAGGTATGGTAAAGACATTTCATTATATAAATTGTCCTTGTCAAAAACATTTGCTATCTCGCTCAGTTAAGTGACATTTTTTACAAATAGTTATATTCTAATATTAAAATAAATGTGCTCAATTCAATGGGTCAAATGTATAGACTCAGGCTGTTTTCATCTTGCTACAAATCTACTTAGAAAAAAATTCAGGCCTTACATCCAATGAGTTCTTAAATTTTGACTTATTTGCATGATTCTTACTGTGGTAAAAGGGGGGTAATGAAGCAATGGTAAGGCATAACCTGGGCATAACACTCCCTTAACCTCACATGCTCAAGCAAACTAGCATAGCCTACAAAAATGCTGAAATTTTTTTTTGGAGAAAGAGGACTGTTTTCCAATATTTGAAACAATATTTTCTGATCTTCAGATCTGATGGCACCATTGCAATTGATGACTTGAAACTTATCGGTTGTGGCACCCCTGTTCCAACACAGGTAGAGAGTTGCAAAGATGGCTTTCAGTGCAAAACAGGAACTTGTATTGACAAGTACTCAGTATGTGACTTAGCTCAAGACTGTGGGGATGGAAGTGATGAACAAAATTGTATATTTGTAAGTTCAGTGAATGTTTCAGTTGTAGTGCAGGTTGCATACATTTCATTTTTAAATTTGCATAATTTGATTTAAGATCAATAAGCTTCATTTATTAATTTATTGCATATCAACTAGTGATGCAACGAAGAAAAGCTAGTGTGAAATTAATATTGTACTTCACACTATGATATAACTATGCAAATTTGTTTTCGAAGCATTGAGGCTTTGTTGCGAGACGATGGGGTGCACAGACCTGGTCGTGAGGCGTTTGTTCATATTTTTACATCGTGGTAAAAGTAATAGTCATACTTGTTTGTCAGTTTTTATTGTTTATATTACGTAGGTTTTTATTCTTTTTTAAATCATAATAGTAGTTCGGATGTGAAATAAAAGGAATACACCCCTTTTGTCTTTTGATATGACCTTTATTACCTAATTTGTTCTGATAAACACAATAAATAGCACTCTGCAAACCTCTTAATTTTTGTTTTTGTTTATCAGAACTCATGAGCTTAAATGACCTATTTGAGTCTATAGCGCTGTAAAACCTTACATAACTAACTAACTAGAACTTATAAGGAAATCAAAAGCATATGAAAAGACCAGCAAGCTATATTCCTTATATCTTGATATAAACATTCCTATATAAATCATCCTGTATATGATAAACATGAACTCATAGCTTGAATTATACTGTATATGAAGCATTGTATAGAAACTGAAGCCCTTATCATTTATACTTAACATTCTCTCCATTCATTATGATGATTCTTTTTAGAAAAGAAATCAGCTTCAGAGTATCTATAGACAGTCTTTTATGTTATTGTATTTTTTCTTTCTTTTTAACTTTTCTATGATGTATGAGAAATAAAGAAGACTTTTTCTTGGTGGTTCTTCATTAAGCCTAATTAAGTATTACTCGCTGTCTTTTACCCTCCTCCTGGCACTTTGAACCAGATCCCTCCCTCGATGGAAAACAACATCTCCGTCGGGCAACTTTTATCAATGTTTTAGTGAATCTGTTTTGAATATGTATTGTTACTAAAGAAAATATTTATACCCCTTGACATTTTCAAACAATGACTGTAGGTGACCTTGCTTTTCTCCTTGTGTACACCATGCTTTTTAATTGTCATCTAGAAATAAAGCTATATAATTTGTGAATATTTAATTTCAAAACTTCAGGCTGATTCTGAAACCCTTCAGTGAAATCCACCTTATCATTTAATGTTGACACTGTTTTCATATCTATCTTTTCAGGCCAATGCTTGTTCCTTTGAGGACTCTTTCTGTATCTGGAGACATGGAAGTGCAGCTAGAGTTAAATGGCAAAGGGGTCGTAATGCAAATACCTTGGGAGGTCCAGGACGTGATCACACCACTGGTCTGCCTAGTGGTCATTTTGTTTACCTTGAATCAAAATACTTATACGCACAGGCATCCGCTTATTTGTACAGCCCAACTATTCAGGCTGCAACATTTAATAGCAGCTGTTCATTGACCATTTACTACTACATGAACTCTGGCTATGACGGTTCTACACTCAACATTTACACAAGTTCAACAAATGGTGGATACATGACAAAGGTTTTCTCTAGAAAAGATGGATTGCAAGACTATTGGGCACGAGAAACTATTCCTTTAGTCTCAAGCTCAGATTTTCAGATTATAATTGAGGGTGTTAAGTCAACAACTCTCTCTAAGAACATTGCCCTTGATGATCTGGTTCTCAGCAAGAATTGTAATTTGCTGGACACAATTTTACCAACACCTGGCTACACAGTCACTACTCCAACATTCAAGCCAAACACATGTAAATATGTGACTCAGTTCCAGTGTAACAGTGGTCAGTGTATACAGTCAGCGTATGTCTGTGATATGAAGCAGGATTGTGATGATGGTTCTGATGAGATTAATTGTGGCAATTGTGATTTTGAGGAGGGTGGCTTTTGTGGCTGGTATTCTGCTAGTACAGGGCATTTAGATTGGAAACTAAGTGATCAGAATGTGTTTGGAAAATATGGACCTGTCGTAGATGGCACATTTCAAAACAGCAGTGGCCACTATGCATACATAATGAAGTCATCAGGCTATCTAAACTCTCCTGCTATTCTTCTTAGTGGACCACTACCTGCAATCAGTAGTATGTGTACATTGTCTTTTGACTTTTATATGAATTCGAAAGTACAAGGGGAAATGGTTATTGCTGCTTTGTATGGTAAATCACGCATCATATTAACATCCGTCAACAGTAAGGAGAACTCATCAAATAAATGGTCTAGTAAAGCAGTACAGATAGGGGATATGTTAAAGTCTTTCAACAGTGACAAGAGTTGGCAGCTTGAAATTTCATACAGTTCTGCAAATGCTATTTGGCACACTATTGATAAATTTGCTGCTATTGACAGTTTGAATTTAAATCTTTGCTCTGTACGTGATCAAGTCCCCACTCTAGATTGCAACATGGATTACGACCTCTGCAGTTGGACTCAGGCTACATATGATGTCTTTGACTGGACAAGGTCTTCTGGTGCTGACAAGTCTACCTACGGACCAGGTTCTGATCACTCTCCTTTTGGCAAAGGTGGTTTTTATACTGCAATAAGTAACAAGAAAAAAAATCTTGACTGGGCTGTTCTTGCAAGTCCTCCCTTGCCCCCAACTCCAGCTAATGGCAGTTGCTTGTCATTTTGGTACTACATGAATGGAGCAGGTGTAGGAAAATTGAGGGTTGTCGTAGGAAGACCTGGCAAAACTATCTTAGAATTTGTTAGACATGGATCCCAACCAAACTTTTGGATGAAAGCTATGGTTAATATATTATCACCTAACTCAATCTACTACATCCATGTGATTGCTCTTGTAACTGGTGGTGTAGATGGGAATATCTCTGTTGATGATTTCTCTTTTAGCAACAGTCCCTGTATCATTCCAAATGATTGTTCTTTTGAAAGTAAAGATTTCTGTACTTGGAGCCAAGATATCTCGACTGATCAATTCAACTGGTCTATTGCAAGTCACTCTACTGTCCAAGAAGATTCACCAAGTACAGACCACACAAGAGGTACTGACAATGGTTACTATGCTCTCATCCATACTGATCATAGGTCAGCGGGAGATACTGCAGTTTTAACAAACCCCATGGAGGGTCTGTCACTAGGCACAGGTTTTAATGATCAATGTATATCTTTCTGGTATCAAATGGTTGGTATCCAGCCATCTAAGATTACAGTATACACGCAAATAGATGGAACAGATGCTCGTAATGTTCTCCTTACTTTAGATGGTCCCGCAGAACCTGTGTGGCGAAGAGCTTTGGCAAGAATTTACCAATGGATAGATATAACCTCAGATGACAGTGAGTCAGAAATACCATACCATATTTTGATTGAAGCCAAAGTTGTGAATCCTGGTTTAGGCTATATAGCTATTGATGACATTCTCTTCTTCACTGGAAACTGCCCTAGACCAGGCTCATGTAATTTCGATTTTGATTTCTGTGGTTTTACAAATATGAAACTCCAAAATGGATATGACTGGATTATAGAAAATGCAGAGAACACTGCCAGAACAGATATTATGGGAAACTTTGCCAGTCCACAGGCAAATAAGAACACACAAGTTGGTGATAAGGCCTTACTAGTGAGTGAAGCTATCCAAAACACAGGGCATGCAAGATGTCTCAGTTTCTACATCTATCTCCAAGCTCCTGGTACTGGGTTAGGGCACAAAACTTTAAATGTATATGTAAGACCACTTATGTCAAGAAACAAAACTTTAATTCAAGTTGTTAACACTTTCATCAAGAATGAACTAACTGCTGTTCAGGTGGACATTATGGAAAGTGACAAAAACTATGAGTTCATCTTTGAAGCTGTTCATGATGGGGATCTTACTACTAGCATTGCCTTAAATGATGTTGTTCTTAAGGACATGCCCTGCCATAGTCAAGTCACACAACTTCCCCCTAAGTCTACTGTTTCTCCATCTTATCCTCCTTCTACACTTGATTGTTCTTTTGAGGGAAGCTTATGTCTTTGGAAAAACCTATTTAATGTTGCAGGCAATGGTTTTCAGCGGAAGCAGGGCTCCAGCACAAAATTAAATGGCCCAACAGCAGATCACACTTATGGAACAATGGACGGTGGATATGCTTTTGATTACCGCTCACAAGACCAAAATGGAACAGCTTATTTAGTAAGTCCAACAATGGATATGACAGGTGGCATTTGTTTATCATTTTGGTATTTCATGTACAGCCCTCAAACAAGAAGCCTTGTGGTCAAGATAAATAGCAATACCACTTATTGGCGACGTGATGGGAGCCAAGGTCCACGCTGGAAATTTGCTCAAATTTCTGTTTCAGATATAAAAGGAAATGCAATTGTTTCTTTTGTATCTGAAGGTATTTCAAGTGGCACTTCAATAGACGATATTCTTGTTCATTTTGGCAAGTGTTCTGACGTGGCTGGTTGTGACTTTGAGAGAGGTGATTGTGGGTATACACACAGTCTCGGCTATTTACCATGGATCATAAGTGATGATAGTTCTGCTGCTAGGGAGACTGGACCTGTTAAAGGGGATCACACTCTTGGCTCATTTGAAGGACATTTTGTTTATGCTGACAGTGAGAATAGGAAAGCCGGAGACAGGGCTCAGCTTATCACAGATATATATTCACCAACAATTGCTTCATGTTTTTCTTTCTGGTACTCAATGAGAGGCAGGGAAATAGGTTCCCTTGAAGTGTTTGTCTATAAATCTAATAGCTATGTTGGATCACCAAAAGCAGTATTCCAGAGAGTTGGCAACCAGGGAGAGACATGGCAACTTGCTACAGTCAACATACAGTCATCTACAGAGTTCCAGATAGTAATAGAGGCTGTGGCAGGGCATGGCCCTGCTGGCCGTATTGCTATAGATGATCTCATCATGTATGACGACAGGTGCCCAGATTTTGGAAGTTGTGACTTTGAGCATGAGCTTTGTGGCTGGTATAATGTTCATAAAGATGACACTACTGACTGGATTAGGACTTCAGGTGAAATAGAGGGAACTATAGATCATACCACAAATACCAAATATGGTAATTATTTAGCTTTGAAACCAAATGCAGCCAACGCGACAGCCTATCTGTACTCTCCAGTCTTAACCATAGATACAATTTACTGCTTCACCATGTGGGTCTACACTGATCAGATAAATGACGTTAGTGTTAAGGTATATGTCAAGTCTCCAGCAAACAAAGAAATGATTGATCTAGATGATGCACCCATATCGTATAGAACTGAGTCCATTCCTGCACCAAGCACTTTAAAAGCTTATAGGTCACAGTCTGTCACAGCTCAAACAAGAAGATGGATGATGCGCCGGCTATCAATACCATTTCTATACCCACAGTTCCAAATAATTCTTAAAGGACTCAAAGTTTCCAACAATGGTGATCTAAGTATTGACGACTTATCTATTCAGGAGGGAGATTGCTCAACCCTGCCATCACCAGTGCATACTGCTGATTCTTTTGACTGCATTGTAAATGGCACACTGAACAGACTACCAGGTTCTCAAGTTTGTGACTTTAAGAGGGACTGCCCAAACGAAAATGAGGAGGGTGAGTGTGGTTATAATTGTGACTTTGAGAACACAGTCTGTAAATGGTCAAATGTGGAAGATAATGAGCTTTTCAGGAATACGCCATGGGCTGTGGTCACTGCTTCAAGCATTACACAAATACCTAATCTAGTAGACCACACCATATTATCTACAACAGGACATTTTATATCTGTGACAGAAACTAAAGAGTCAATTTTTGAAAGTGTCTTCTCAAGTCCACTTTTAAAACAAGCGTCATCAAAATGTGAATTAACCTTTAGTTACCGTTTGGATGGTCAAAAGAAGTTTTTGAACTTATTTGTCAATAAAGTAGAAGGTATTGATGTAACTACTGTATGGAAAGATGAAGAAATATCTTTTGGTTGGCAAAATGCTGTTGTTTCAGTAGGCCGCATGACACGCCCATTTTATATGAAAATAAAAGCATCACGGTCAAATGGTAGAGACATGCCTATTATTTTAATTGATGATATCAAATTCAGAAACTGTCAGTTTCCAATGAGTTCCGATTGTAATTCTAACGATACCAACCAGTTGACATGCAAGAGTGGTGGATGTATTGACAAAATAGATAAATGTAACTTTATTGATGACTGCGGTGATGGCTCCGATGAAAGTCCAGCAGAATGTGGGTCTTTTCATATGTGTGACTTTAGTCAGGATCTCTGTTATTGGCACCAAGAGATAGGTTCTGATAAGCTAGACTGGCATTTCTCTACCACAACTAATGGAGAAGTGCTCACAGATCATACATCAGGAACTCATTTTGGAGGTTTTGGATCCTTAAGTTTTACTCGTCGTCGTAGAGGAGATTTTGCAGCTTTGTACAGCCCAGCCTTTCAACCTAGTGACACTTGTCAACTATTGTTTAGCTATTATTTAAAAATGAAAACATCAGGCAAATTGAGCATATACACAAGAACTGTCAAAAATGGTCCTCGTTATTTGGTTTTTGCAAGGACTGCCACAGAAGCTTTAGAGAATGAATGGGTAACAGAAAGACTAACATTCAATGTTAGTGCTCCGTTTCAAGTACTTATTGACGGTGTAAGCTTCGATCATAGTAGCGTTATGGCTATAGATGATACAGTTTTCTCTAGCAACTGTAAGCTTTTCAATGGTGTTTTCCCTAGAGTTGAATATAAACCAACATCATCTGGCTGTGAAGACAATGAGTGGCTTTGTAAAGATAAGAAAAAGTGCATTCTGAAAACACATCGTTGTGATTTTATAAAACAATGTCAGGATGGATCAGATGAACTCGACTGTGCTTCTTGTAACTTTGAAAACTCAACTTGTGGTTGGGAGGATGCAAGCTACGGAAGCTACAGATGGAAAAGAATTTCCACAACAGACAATAACATCAGACCTAAAGGTCCAGCACAGGACCGCACTCAACAGGGAAATAGTCAACACTTTTACTTGCAAATTACCAATACTGCCTCTGGCTCTCAGTTTAAGTCTACATTGCAGTCCCCATTGTTTGGTCCTGTCTCTGTCAATTGTGAATTTAGCTTTTGGTTTTATGGAGACAAACTTACCGGGTCGACTAAGATAGTTCTTCGCCAATCATCTATCAGCAAACATGGAACCTTGCTTGATCTTGAGAATATTCTTGATTTAGTGATTCAGAAAGAGAATGTAGGAAAATGGGTTCATTATGAAACTAACCTTTTAGGCAGTCAACCATATGGCTTTCAACTCTTTTTGGAAGCAAGATCTTTAGATAGAAATACTGTTATTGCCATTGATGACATTGTACTACACAACGATTGTGCTGTGGGACAAGCTCAAGACAAATGTCCTTCTGGCATGTTCCATTGTAAGAACAAGGTTTGTATTGATTCAGATTTTCAGTGTGATGGCTATCCAGATTGTAGTGATGGTAGTGATGAACAAAACTGCACGGACTATCACATATGCAATTTTGAAAATGGTCTCTGTGATTTCATCAAAGACAGCTCAGATGACCTGCAATGGCAAGTTAAAACTCCCAAGGAGTTAGCGGATACCACCAATAAGGAAACATACCCAGAATATGATGTAAGCATTTTCAATTCGATTGGTCATTTTTTATTCATGGGTTCATCACAAAAACAAAATGGAGGAGCCAAAGCTCGCATAATAAGCCCTGTCTTGTTTCCATCCTCACCAGGTGGGATATGTACTTTGAGATTTTTTTACAACATAAATGATGGCAGCACTGGCCTTATAATAGTCCATATTCAATATTCAGAAGATGGTACAAAAGAACCTATCTGGGTTCATGAACATGCTACAGTGAATGAGTGGTGGAGAACAGACAGGATTCCCTTAACACAGAACAAGCCGTTCCGCTTTGTGATAGAAGGTGTAGAGGGAGAAGCTGATATAAATGATCACTTGAGTCGGGGAACAATTTCCATAGATGACTTGTCTTTGAGCCCATCATGCAATGTAGCTAAACCATGGGTTTTACTTCCTGATGCACATCCTACACCTGATCCAGGCAGTTGTCAGTCCGGCACTTTTGGCTGCGATGGTAAATGTTATCCAAACACATACATCTGTGATTTCACAAAGCACTGCACAGATGGATTTGATGAAGCAGATTGTCCATCAACTTGTGATTTTGAAAAGGACTCATGTGGATGGATCAATGGAGAAGGACATTTCAAATTTACAAGTGAGGTTGCGTCTGCCTCTGGTCTAAGAGTAGATCACAACCCTGGAACTGCCTCAGGACATTCATTTTTGATGAAGGCAGTTGGTCAGGTTGTCTTTCACAAATTATCCTCCCCTTTCTACAATTCGGCTTCCTCTAGCTGTACGTTCACTTTTTGGTACATCCTTTCTGAGAATCTGAAAACAATTCTTTCCCTTCATAAGGAAGGTTCCAATCCCCAAACTCTTTGGATTGCTCCCAAAGCTTCTCCAAAACAATGGACACAAGCTAGAGTTTCACTTCCTGAATGCACATCAAGGTTTCACCTAGAAATCATTGTCTCTAGTATTATTGTAGATCAAAGTACTCAATTTTTGTATTTGGATGACTTCCAGTTTGAAAACTGCCAAAAGCAAGCAAGCAATGTGCAATGTGGACAAAATCTGTTTCAATGCCATAATAAGAAAAAATGTGTACCAGTGTCCGAAAAATGTGACTTAAAACCTGATTGCTGTGATGCATCAGATGAAGATCCTTATGTGTGCTATGCATATGGTCAGTCAACGTTTGAATGGGACGTAGTTAATTGGATACAGGCAAAGGATGATGATGCCGATTGGATACTTGCCCCCAAACCTGGTAGCAAAAGCTTGAAAGTACGAGATCATACTCTGAACTCTGTCAATGGTCATTACATGGAGTTTCTTAATAACCAGACTGGACACAAGGGTCGTCTAATAGCAGACATGAGGACTCCATTACAAGATTGCCAGGTTCGTTTATGGTATGCTGGACTAGGAAGATATTCTGGCTCATTAAAAGTTGGTATCATGGAGACGCTGACCTCATTGAAGATTTTGAAAAATGTAAGTGTTGATTCAACTTCTTGGCAGAGACTTGACGTACCCATCAACATCAAAAGCAAATACAAACTAGTAATTGAGGGTGAGAAGGGACGTCTGTTTTCTGGTGGATTACTGTTAGACGATGTAAGCTTCACTCCAGGTTGTGACATGGGTTCTTCAGCACCACCAACAATTGACTACCCAGGAACTGTCACCAAACCTCCAACTTTTCCACCATGTCCTGATTCAAAGTTTCAGTGTCGTAGAGATGGCGATTGTATTGATTTCTCCAAGACATGTGACTTCAACTCTGACTGTGTAGATGAGAGTGATGAGGCAGGTTGTTACACTATTGATACATGCAACTTTTCCTCTGGTTCTTGTGGATGGGAAGATACTAATAACGATGGTCTAGACTGGACTTTCAGCAGTTTAATACAGGCAAACAAATCGCATGTACCTGCTTATGATGCTGATATGTCAAAAACAGGTGGTGTTGCATACGTTGATGCTAGACCTGGCTCAAAAGTAAAACATGCAGTGGCCATAAATGAAGTATTTAACGGAGCAGCCACTTCTTGTCAGATGATAATGTCCATCTTTACTGAAAATACAAGCAGGGAACTATCCGTCTATCTCAGCACTTATGATAGCAGGTCACTTCTATTGAAATATCCAAAATCTACAGGAACATGGCAGACAGTAACAATAAATATTGGTCGAAAAACCGGCTCATTTGCTCTGGAGATTGAAACAGATTATGCTACAAAATACCAAGGGATAACAGCAGTAGACAACATCAAGTTTGTAGGATGTAAAGAGCCCATAAAGAGTTTTTATTGTAAACCTGATGAGTTCCAATGTAATAACAAAGCCTGTGTGAGTAAAGATCACTTATGTGATGGTGCAGATGATTGTGGGGACAGTTCAGATGAGACAAATCCTAAATGTAAAGCATTCATCAAACACAACTTTGATTCAAGCTTCACCATGCGCCAAGGTGTCTCACAAGAAGATCATGTTGACTGGCTGCGTTGGTCTTCAGGAAAAGAAGTAGCCACAGGGCTTCAAGAAATTGATCATGGTAAGGCTTCTTCAGATGGAGGATATGTTTATGCCCAAGGTCATCATGCAGGAGATAGAGCATGGCTCTTGTCCACAACTTTTGCTGCTACAACAGATAAGCTCCCATGTATTGTATCCTTCTATAAGATGATCTCTGGCAGCATGGCTGGTCTGATGGTCAAAGTACGAACACATAGGACTGGACCAGCAGATTACAATGTAAGTGTTGACCACATTATACTGTTATTAATTAAATATCAATTTGTGTTAAAGTTTATTAAAAACTTATAGATTGTGGGGGTAAATGATTATGAATGTTTGTTTGTGTGTGTTTGTGAATAGTGATTTAGGTCTACATTTTTACAAGCATAGAAAAGTATGTCGACCAAAAACATCTTTATTTAAAAAATAACAGAATTGTACACTATATTCACTTTGTAAACTCTTTAGATTTATTTGTGTGATGTAGTTTTGATATAGGTAGATAGCTAATATCTGCTTTAAAATTATGTTGTTATTTTTTTTACAAACATATGTATATAATCTTTGCCTGTAATTATTATGTCAACAAACATTTGACTATGGCTAGCTATGTCCATTTGATGTAAATTATATGCAGTAA
>JAUUEB010318229.1:0-12747 GCA_032362205.1 Clione limacina
TTATTTAAAATCATTTCAAAAATGTTTGTATTGAATTTTGATTACCCATATGTTGTCAACCAACCTGGGAAATAAATGAATCTGAATCGGAATCTGTATCAATAATTACGTCTGCGGTGAATTCATCTCCTCGTGCTTTAGAAGTTGTTCAAAATTTAAATCTTTTAAGTATTCGGTGCGGGCTGGTACATCACAGTTTTAACATGAAGTGTTTAATCGTTAAAGAATAACTATGTATCAAAATCGTTACCACATGTGGACAACTTTACTCGGCAATTCACAAAATGAATCCACCCAGTCGGGTTTTGCTTTTATATTTTTGAATGATAAACAAATAAACAACTATAATGGATAATGCCATTGGCATTATTATGCTCTAAATTGTGCCCATTTTTTAACTTACCTTAAAATATTCGGACGCTTCGTGGCCATTGATTTGATAAAATCCAAGGTTGTCCCCCTTTCAAATCCCTAGCTACGCGCCTACTTCTTTACGTCTGTTTCTTAACATAAGCCTTATAATGGATATATTTTTATCATCAATATAACACGTGATCAATGATAGAAATAAGACAATGAGACCAGAGGCGCGTAGCCAGGATTTTGAAATGGGAGGACAACCTTGAATTTTATCTAAACAATCGCAGCAAAGCGGCGAATATTTTTAGATTAAGAATAAATTGTGCATATTTATAGTATTGTGGATCTCATATGGGGGGAGGGCATTCCCCATGTCCCCCTGGCTACGCGCATGATTGATTGACAATGAGACTATGACAATGAATGCAAAACATTATGCTGCACGCTACCACCTTCTATATTCTTTTGTATTAATAGGAATCTATTGTTTGTCTACCAATCGTAATATCTAAAGTTTTAATGATTGAATTTTAATCATAATAGCCTTTCTTATCGATCAAGAACAGTCAACACAACTGAACAAAGAACTATGTCCTAAGATAACGTTATAGGGTTGTCTGCTTAAGAATGATACCATTTTCTTAACTTCCAAGGGACCTTTATCGTCCGTGTGTCTCAACATTTCAATATTTCCTTTTCATTGTATTGTTTGGCGTATTGACATGAATCGAATTTTACACAATAAATGTTTTTAATATAAACGAGGTAATAACGTAGCTTCTGGGTGTTTAAAACTGACATATGTGAATACAACAGTTGGCAATCCTAACTAGAGAGCTGACATCACATCCCGTTGCCACAACACAACATTAGCTCGGGCACCCATATCACTTATCTATGCACCCTCCCATTTCAAATATTACCTATGGAATATTGTTCTATAGTGTCTATAGGAATAGGATAAGTAGCTCGTGCTAAAAAATGTATTGGCTCTCACTAAAGGCAATCGACCAATTACGTCAGCAACCCCGTATTTAGACAGCCAATCCCAAGTTCGACAGCAACCCCATATTTTCGACATCAACCCACAATTTTGAGAGTTTTGACTTAGATTGGACATGTCGTGTGAACCATAAGTGCAAGGGCTAGAGGAACATATTGAGTATAGAAATGCAGATTACTGAATGAACTTTAAAGTATGTTAATTGCTTTTTTTGCATATCTATAACAATCTACAATGAAATGAATGCTTGCTTTTAAAAATAAATATCATATAAGCATTGAAATCACATTTGGATACTTTCTTCTTCTTTTACTTCTTCAAACTGTGGGGCATATTTGAGAATACAGGGGCTTATATCAAGGCTTTTACAACTTTTGGGTGAGTATTGGCATCAAAAGGCGCAAAATGACTGGTTTTCTGAAGAGGTGTCCTTTTTGAATAGCATTTTAGCATTAACAACCTTAGGAGAAAATTGGTCTTATCTTATTTTCTTATTTCATAATTATTAGAACTGTGGGGAGAGTTTTGCAGGTCGGTCTTTTTTAATAACCTTAGGGGATAATTAGTCTTTGGATAATCTCATTCTTCTTCTACTTCGTCTCTGAGAGCTAATTCTGAGAGGAAGTAGGGTAACACCGACGCGAAGTAGTCGCTAGTTTATAATTATTAAAGCAAGAATTGTATTTTAAGCCAAATGTTCACACGAGTTCTTGCCCCTATGGACACTTATTCCCGACACCGAGTATAACATACTCGCGGAGTTTAAGTAACGATCGTGTTTCTTTGTTTGTTGGCCCAATGCTTTGGAAAGTATATTTCAGAAAGTGGTTATCTTTCATTTTGGTAAATTATTTTTAATCGGCAAAAATCGATACCGGTATGTTCTAATTACCCCGTGTTTCGCTAATTTCAGAGTTAGTCCGCCCAAAACAATTAACATGATTCATAAGTTTTAATGAAAAAATCAACAATGTGATTTTAGGCCAACCTTCTTACGTTTATATGCACTGGGGATAACTATTGACTTATTTCAAGCAAACACAACTTCGGTAAAAGGTTGTTCTTATAGGCCAAGGCCCAAAGCTTTGGAAATTATATATTCAAAGGTGATTTTCTTGCCTTTTTCGTCAATTCTTTAACGCGTCATAAATCAATACCGGTATAATCTAATAATCGCGTTTTGCTAATTTCAGAGCTAGTCCGTCCAAAACGATTCCATCACATCGATTTCTAAGCGGAAACATGTCAATCTAAGCTTTCCAGGCTCCTAGGTGCCTCACGAGGGGCATTGTCCCATAAACGGTCTTACTTTATATGCCCTTAGGTCTACATCATTTGATATTCAGTGATTTAATTTTTAATGGGGGATGGTCATGAAGTGCCATCTTGTTTTGCCTATTGCATATTTAAAGCATCATTTTACATTTGACAAAGTGCATTCAATTATCATTATTTCGACACCAACTAGACTCCTCATGATCGTTTTGTTCACAAGACATGTCAAATCTAAGGAATAATGGGCATATGCCCGGAAATAAGGGGTTGTATCGAAATTTGTCATTTACAAATGCTGAGAACCACTCTTTTAGAATCTTTCTTTTTGAATTCGAACACCGATATTTTATAGGTTAGATTTGATTGTTGCGGAGGGGGTGTGCATTGACAAGGGGTCTATGTGGTTGACTACTTCATTATCGGGGTTAAGCTTTTCCTATCCTAGTTTCATTCATTCCTCAAGTAGTCTGAGCGATAGGTCGTCTTAGAAATCAGCTATGGAAACTTTACCTATGTTTGTCGCATCTCTAATTCTAGCAATACTTGCGTCTTTTTCAGAACAAGGAGAAGGCAAAGAAGATTCGGCTTTCTTCAGTCACTATTCATGTGCAAAACAGAAGGATCTTGGTGAAAATGCACAATTAGTTGGTCGAAAAAGTCTAGGACAATGCTCAATCCTGTGCAGAGACCAACAATGTGGTGCATTTTTGTTTGGTGATGATCAAGGCGGCATCGGTGCATGTTCGATTGTCCCTTATGGGAAGGATATCCCACCAACATGTCCATGTGGAGACAGTGTAGACGACTCTGTCGTTTTCAAAATGTGGGAGAGACTTGTATATTACACTGTCTATCCAAAGGTAAGTTCAGGAGTTAATATTTTTTATCAAAATGCGAGGGTTCTCTTTTAAACAGCTTTTAACATTTCGAAGGTAATCTATCTGTATTATATCAATCACGCACATAGCCATAATTTTTAAGGGGTGGGGGGGGGGGTTGGTTTGTTTCAAATCATTGGTGGCAAAGCGGCGGAACATTTAAAACTGAGTTAACAATTGTGCGAATTTAGATAATTTTGAATTCTCACTCTAGCTACTAACACAAGGAAGCTTTGGTTGTGGCTAATTGGTTTAATTGACTGATGAAACAAGTATGTGAGTAAGTATAGAGACCGCTTACATGGCCAAAGGTCGGATGTTCGACACCACGCCGAGTCATACCTCATATTAAAAATGAATAAATTAAGGACCGTTTTTACATAGAGATTTGAATTACGTCTTGTTGGCCTGGTAACAGTATACTGTGGCTGGATTTTCGATTAGTGGTACACTTTGCATCCTGCATTATTGTTTGAGTAGCACCGTCGCCGATATAACCTTCTTTATGTCGATGGAGTAAAATTTAATTTAGTTTCTTTTTGGTAGCTATTCACACTTAGAAAATAGCTAATGATGTAGAAGTGGCAACACTATTACACAAAATGGCCAAAGCATGTGCATAGACGTATATTTGAGCTGCAATTATATATATCATTTATCGTTTAAAGCTCACCGAGTTCTCTAAGGTCGGGAAACGGTAGCAGATTTATCGAAGGTCCATGCAGTATATAATTATTGAAATCAGGCGCGTTGCAAGGATTTTAAAAATGGTGAGGGGTGACCTTGGTTATTATTAAATCAATGTTTGCGAAGAGGCAGACATTTTTGAGATAAGTAATAACTGGTTCAAATTTACAGAATCTTTTAAATCTCATATGGGGGGGGGGCATTTCCCCCATACCCCTGGCTACGCTCCTGATTGAAATATTTTTTCTGGTTTCTTATATGTACACACATGATACTTTCCATAAATACGTTAACAGTGTGAAAAATAAACATTCATGTAGGACACAATCATTTTCAGATTATATTAATATTGATTGTTTACGTTTAGTGTCAATCTGACTAAAACTTGAGACTTTCACCAAAGACTTTCTTGTTATTTTCACCTTTTAATACTACGTGACATTCTTTTCAAACTAATTTTAACACAAAATCATCTTTATATTCTTTTTGTCTTTGATTTCAGTGTCCAAGAGAATCAAACTCAATGTACAAATACAGTGATACCCGGAAGTTCAACAAACCATCTGTCGTCCCCTTCAGAGCAGTAATCCCAGGCGGAGTGTGTGTCGGAAGCGTCATTAAAATCAGTGTCAGGATACGCCCGTCCATATCGTCATTTGGTTTTACGCTAATGGATGGACCAAGCAACAAAGCAGTTGAATTTATTTTCATGGCTTTATCCCTAAATAAGGGTATGATAACATTTTCATTCACAAAAGATGGCAAAAGGGAGATTACTTCGTATCTTACGTCTATGACACTTGTGGCGTTAGGTGACAAGAATGACATGAAGTATGAAATGAGGGTACAGATAACTAATACAGGCTTCAAGTTCGTTATGAACGGCAAAGACTTGATGGACACCATTAAGAACGGCGAGGTCAATAGGGCCTCATTCAAGACGGACAAGGACTTCATGGACTACAATTTGAAACGACAGGAATTTGAAACGGAAATTCCTCATGAAATGCCAATAGATAGAATCAAATCCTTAGTTATAGGAGGGGACATTGAGAATTTGTCTGTTGAGTTCGAGTTCGATTAACCAGATTTGTATTTGTTGGAGTTGTACATTTTGTATTAACCATATTTTATTCATTTGCGTTTGACTTTTTAGTTCGATTTCATCAAATTTTATTCACATTGGAATTGTCTGTTTTTTTAGTATCTAGATTGTGTAAATATTATTATGGGAATTGTTTCTCTTGTTCCATTAGCAAGATTTAATTCAAATTCCAATAGCTTCTTCATTTAATTGAAACATATTTTATACTTTTTTTTAAATGTATCTCTTTAGTTTGATTAACAAGATTATTTATTTGTTTTTGAATTACCTTTTATTGTTTTGATGACAACTACCAAACCTTTTAAATCTGGTATCATAATTGAGATATGATAAGTTCTCCTGATCTGAGTGAACACGTGCTTTTTTTTACATAGAAGTATTTTTCAAAATTAAAAAGTTTGCATAACTTATATCATCATTTTCCATTCTAACATGTCTATATCTGTTTAATTTCAATATATATAACTATTATATGCAGTAGTTTAAAAAAAGGAAAATTAATTTGGTACTTTTGAACTGTGTTTTTTATCCTATAACACAAACAACTCCAATTATTTCAAACAATATAATTGATTTAAGAAGCTATTAGAGTAACATCTTTTTTGAAGGTGTGATTTAAATAATATGGAATCTCTCTCATTTAATTTTTTATTTAAAATGAAAAATGTATACCGATAAACAAAAATGAGAAATATCAACTTTTATCAATATTGATAATATTTTTCGAAAAACACAAACAAAAACTGAGACTGTGTAATATTATCTATTTGACATTCTGAATCTATAGATTTACGATTAACTCTTAAAGGTTTAAACATATGGTCTAATTGCCAGGTTATTTCTTAACAAATAACCAAGCCTGTTTGTCATTTTTAGATAAATCTGTAAAATATTACATTAAATTCATAATAATGTGAGAAGTTGTATGTTAGACCATTGTTACTATATACACATCTGTTGTATGGTATGATGTATTTCTACTTCACACTATATACAATACTCATTTAGACTTCATATCATAATGTCAATATTGTTGTAAATCATCAAACTAGATGTTGTTTTACATTTTATACTTCTTTCACTAATTTCATCATCAAAATGGTCTTTTCAATATTCGTCAAATGTTTAGTTCAATTGTAATTATGAGTGTGTGTGTGTGTGACTTAAAAAAAGAAATAAAGATATCTCAAATCTTAATTGACTTTCTAACTGGCTTTAGCTTTTGTCTCACTTTCCTGGCCAACGCATGGAGAGAGACAAAGTCACCATTTAGACAGCGCCAATACATTGTTGTTATGTAAATGTTATATCCCCAGGGTTTGTCTTGTCAGCATTTATCGAACCACCATCACAAATGATGCGATACAACTATGTAGTACTGTTGAAATTGGCTCACATATCGCGATAATATCGATTGCACCTATTTTAATGAGTCGAATCGATTTAGTGATCGATCGATTCGATCGTTTTATAGTACTTTATAAAAGTAGTAGACAAACAACCAAAATGAATGATTCAGAAAGTTATCTCCCCTTTATGGCCTTTGATCTTGGAAGCTATGGAATGAACGAGGCGACGCGTCTCTCTTCGCGTGGACTTCTTTTGAAGTTTTCGTCTACTGGCATTACATATTTTTATATTTAATTTATCATAATATAAGTTTAATCACAAAATGAATACAAATTTTCGAAATCAGCGCGTCAAATAAGTCATTCTGGTCGCGAATAATACGGCCTCTTTACAGAAAACTGACATCTAATATGACAGAAACGTGACATCGGCCTTAGCGTGAATCGGTCATAAACCGGTCGTCTAAGTGACTGAAAATGTATAAGTCGAATGATTCAAGCAAACGAGTGAAAATTTCTGAAAACAAGAACCATATCGAACGGTGTGTTTAGAGAGTTGAGTGTAGTCGGTTCTATTTGATAACTAGAAAAATGAGTACTCGTAGAGAGTTCAACCATGCACATCACGAAAATAATAAAAGGGACATAACACAATGTACATACCCATTGCACAGTAATATGAGACTTATTTAATCTAAGCGTTTTAATCGCCAAGTTATCTAAATATGAATTGGCAACCATTGACATTTATATAACTACATATAGGTATACAATGTTGAACGATCAACATAACATGTAATCTCGAAAAACGATATGTAGGCCTAAACTCAGGAAAGTAAGCAATCTTAACTCACTTAATAATATATGCACATACATTAGAAACAACACAAATAGAACAATGAGTGTACAATACGTCGCACGACACGAATGTGGAGAACTAAATTGACTGTGTATCATTGTACAAGTATTTAATTCCTTTCAAGTATAATAACTCTCTTGAAAAGATTGTATAATCTGAATCTTGATAAACCAATACATCGCAAAACCATTACTGACATTTCAACGACGTAAAACTGTTGAGTGCTAAATGGAAAAGACATGTTAAGACTCGTTTGGCTATACACGATAATATTTTATCTTTTACTTTTACGTAACATTTACTAGGCATAAGTTATTCAGTTTTTACAAACAGCAATGCATATTTGGGATCAATGTTGATTTAAAAATCATAATATACGATGATATTAAAAACATTTTTAATCAGTTAACAATTATACAAAATATCTTTACACATTCATAGCTGATGTTAACCTGTTATAAATGAATAAAATGAAACGATTCGACGATAACGTCTTTGCTATTGCTTCACGTGAGTGAAATTTATACAAGTTGTGTTATTAGCACAAAATGTGAATAATATGCGTCATCATTAACACCTGTGTACAAACAATTATCTTGATACAGTTCGAGATAATTTCGGGAGTAATTATTGATTATAACCGTTATCGCTGTCATCACATGTTAACAAATTCTTTATGAAAAAACATTAAGCAGTTACTTCTTCTCAATCCAACCAAGACATTTGACGACATTCTGTAACGAACTAAATATGTCAATTATAAATCTGTAAAGTTTAGCTCTGATAAAGATGTCAAAGTATTGACTATAATAACTAGTTTAAATCTTATGTATTTCTTCTGAGCATTAATACAAATCTCTTATTCTGTTTTTGTTTTCGTTCATATCTAAAAGTATTAGCCATGAGGAATTATGTGTTGTTTGGAAAATGTAAATGTGTGGAACTAGTACTAACTGATTAGAATATCGTCTTAAATGTAAACCCAAGTAGCTGTTGAGGAATCAAGACAACATAAATGATATCGGGTCTGTAGTAAGCGAGTTATGGGTTTGTATATTTGAACAAAAATAGACGAGTTAATTATTCAACAGTCATTCTGTTAATATCACAATATTTGATCGGTAAACATTGACTAAAATACAGAAATGATTTAACTTCATAATCACAAGGCGGCGTTCCCGACTTTTCTCGGATCAAACATTCACAAACAATGTGACCTATGTGCTAGTCTTAATAAACAAAAACATCATGGACCGTACTAACAGCCGAATAATTGTTTCTCCAACCTCTAGAATCTAGATCTTACAGAAGAATGCACATTGCACAATAAATGCGTTAAAGGGAAATGTCATTCAATTGCTCAACCCGGAAGTGCGGTCTAGCGCTTTAAATCAGTCTAAGTTGGCATTTTTTTAGGTAGTCAAATATTTTGAAAGAATATGTAAAAATTGTATGAAACGCATAAATCATATTATTAGAGTTTATCAATTAACGCCAACAGCTTACTGCACTCGCTGGTACGTCTACAAATAACAGGCTAAAGCAAATAACTGGGAATTTTGTCTTGGTGCATTCACACACATAATGCAGATATTAATACTCAGTCTTGTTATGTAGATATATTAAAAATGTATGAACGAGACAAGTTATAACCAGACACACAATTCAGAATCAACACATGTGTTGAATATAGCTTATGCTAAACGCTTTCAAACAAACATCAAAATCCGTGCTTCGATTGGTGAGACAAAGGACTTTGATTGGTAGTCACGTTGCCATTATTGCATAAAAAGCTACAGTTAGATGTGTTCAGGACATCCATCATAAGCCTAAGTGCTTGTTAACTAGATCATTACAACAGTAAATCTTCAAACAATTACATTCAATTCGATCTAATTGATAAAGAAATCATCTATGTTGGCCGAATTGCATCCATAGTCTTGTTATGGCGCAGATACTTCGTCAAGTGTATCAACAAGAAACAATTGCAGTTTTCAATTTGCCTACGAAATAAGGACGATCAGTGAAGATGGTTTAAGAGGTGTGATGCATTATGTGAACAAGATGAAAAAAACGTACTGATATGATATGTAACAGGAGGATGTTTTGTAACAGACCTGTTCATCGAACAGGAATATTTTCCTATGTGAAAATAGTACGCCCTTGTGTTTGTGTATTGTTATGAACTAGTATTATCCTATTATGCCATTGAACGATAGTGTCTAGGCTTGATCAATAGCAGACCAATCATGTTCATAAGAATAAGTACTTTACATACTTCACATACGTTTAATGTATACAGAAAGGACATAAAACACTATATCGTTACAAAGAGGGTGTATTTGCCTGTTTCATCCAGAATAAGTAGGACTAATCCAAACATGATGCTACTTTCAAGTACATGAGCAAATCAGCTGTTTCGACAAAATGTTGGTTCCATTGTGGAGCTGGGAAAGTTATGCTCGCTCTTAAGGGAAAATGATGACCCCTTAAATGCAGGGATATAAAGACATGTTCAATGTATGATTTTTTTATCTGTCTACCTAGGGGCAGAAGATCTCAGAACTAACCATTAGTAAATCATTGTATGTATCAACTTCAGATGTAGTTTATTTCTATTTTATTTTGTTAAACCTCCCATCTGTATCGATTGAACAAATATTGTTTTGAAACGTCGCAGAGCAACATTAGACAAACCAACAAAAGGCAGATATTAAACTTAGCCGTTTTTGACTCAAAACAATAAAGAAAAAACGAGCTAAAACAATCGTAACAGAACTATAAACTCACTGATAGTGTCGATACATATTTTTATAATTCATACATTCGCGAAATGCATGTAAAGTTGAAGGCTTTTGTACAATCAACTAGGGAGATAAAGAAATAGGGTTATATTACTAAGAATATATATTCTATAAGATGTTATTGACCCACCAGGAGATAGTACGGGTTTTAAGAAAACCTCCCTTTCTACAGTCTCGCTTGAAACTCGAAGTCTCTCCAGGTGGGTAAATCAAAGAAAATAGCTATGATCTCAAGATGCAATCGTAGGTTAACTCGATTTCATCGAATGAATATATAAACTACCAATATAATTTCCCTACTTCAGGGAACGGTTACTTACGTAGTAATTTAATGATATCGTTTCCCGTCGTGGAAGCGATTACACTCAACGTTACATTTAAACAAGCGATATACATCAAAACTTACAGTATATTACCTGGGTTAAGTTGTTGAAGTAACTTATAAACTTATAGTATAGTTTTGAGCGTAACTGAGTAGATTATAAGAAAACTAATGAAGAGGAGCTGAGGAATATATAAGAACAGGTTTGGATTTAACGTTGAAAACCATGTTTTATGACACCTCAATACCAAAACTTGTTTACATTAATCAACCATTTAATAATCAATATATAACTTGCTATGGTTCCTTTTAAAACAAAGTAAATTCTTGTTTTAAATCTAAGAAATTATATTCGTAATTTTATAATAAACCAGAAGCATGACGTAAAATTATATGCATATATGATTCGTTTATGAGTTGTCTAAATATTTCACTTCACCTAGTTTTACAGTAGTATATACAAGGTTATATAATTTTGAATAAAACTGACCTTGGTGAGAAGTACACTGTTTCACCCGTGAGGGCTCGTCGGCTTCTGGATGCGGTACGCCGTTTGAGACTCTATGGAATTGGCAAATACAACCCTTCTGGGACTTTTGAAATATTTATACAAGGTTATAACTTCATCAATGTAACACTGAATCACTTATACATCAGAAATCTAGAATGTGTTCGGTGTAGTTTCTTCTTTATAATCTGATGAAACGACATCCCTTTATCTTCCATAATTCCTGACAAAGTTATTTTATACTCCTGGTAATACTCCAAATACGCTATACCGTATACTTTGTGTAAAGAGCAACCTCGAACACAAATACTAGAAAGTCAAACCTTCTGTACCAGCATTTGGCGATCATGAAATTAGAAACTTCAATTTTGAACCTATTTCAGAACAAACCATGCCTACTACAATCAGATTTGTTTTCCAATTTGCATAATTTTAAAGTAAGTATCGGAACCTAACAAACAAATGTAAATAGAGTATATTTGTATTAAGTCTTATTATCCATGCCTCAAAATGTTGCTTTAAGGTTCACCTTAACATTTACCATAGTCTTTCTTTGGTAACATGTGTACAGGATTATTGTACTCAGAATCAACCGTGGTACACACGTAAATATGTTCATGTACGCACATGAGTTTAGTTCCTATGTAAACTATATGCTTATTGCTTTCCTTATTTAGTTTATATAAGTTGACCATGTACATGTTTTGCTCGTATCTACGTTCGTGTGTACAAGGGTTGTTCCAGAGCTCAAATAACGTGTATCCCTTCCAGTTGTTTCGGTAGTCATCTAACACCTTGACATATCGGCGACGGACGATATAACACAGACCGAGTTTACAACGCTATGCGTTGTGTGCATGCTAAAGAGATGTAACTGGTTGCAATCAAAGAAAAAAAATATTTTTAAACCCCATATTAGCTGCTAGATATGCTGACTCATTGATATAGTACTTTTTTATAGGTCAGAAAGGTGAAATAATTTGGGAATTCCGAGTCATTGCAAGAGTTTATTTCGTTCGCCGGAGAGAAACAAGTTATAACAATTGAGTTAACGTTAACAAAAATACACATACATCTCACTTAAAGGATACGTATTCATTCAACTTAAGCTTTTTTCAAAACCTTTATTTTGTAACTGTAACTCTTTTAACAAATTTGCGTCATCATATCGCTCCGACAACATGCCAGGTGACGACATTACGACATAATCAGACGTCAGGTTGTGTGATATCATGCCACGTGTCTTGGTCTAATCTGACATTTTATTTTCTGTTTGTTTGACTACAAGTTTTCTCTGCAAATATTCAACAGCTGCTTTGTCTCATTTGTAAATAAAGATAATAAAACGTTGACGTAATAGGGGAGCGATAGAGGGGGTAGTTTAGCATTCTGTTTAAACATCAAGTTTGTTCCACGCACAATTATGTTGTGTAGTGGTTAATGTTATTCTTGTCTGTGTGTCTGTGTGTCTATGTGTCTGTATGTCTGTGTGTCTGTGTGTCTGTGTGTCTGTGTGTCTGTGTGTATGTGTGTATGTGTGTATGTGTGTCTGTGTGTCTGTGTGTCTGTGTGTCTGTGTGTCTGTGTGTCTGTGTGT
>JAUUEB010318340.1:0-12745 GCA_032362205.1 Clione limacina
CACACACGCACACGCACACACACACACACACACACACACACACACACACACAAATACACACATAAACACACACACACAGGCGCGTAGTCAGGATTTTGAAATGGGGGGGATAACTTTGGATAAAATTTGAAAAATTGCCGCGAAGCGGACGAATTTTTTAGATTACCTATAAATGGTGCAAATTTAGGGTACTTTGTATATCAAATGGAGGACAATGCCCGCAAAGCAGCCGAAATTTTGAAAATAAGTAAAAAAAAATGTGCAAATCGAGAGCTTTTTGGATCAAAATGGAGGGGACATTCCCCCATGTTCCCCCTGGCTACGCACCTGTACACACTATCAATCCCTGCCTCTCTCGCTATTCTTTTTTTTTCTAATTTCTCTCTTTCTATTTCTTTCACTCTTTTCCTTTTCCCCTATCTTTCTCTGTTTGTTTAGATCTCAAAAGAGGGGATATTTCTCTAATGTCCCCCTGGCTACTCTAGGCACGTAGTCAGACCTACAGTTTTTGGGAGGCAAGGAAAATTTTGGAGAGGCAAAGCCATTATATAATCATGTACACATTAAAGCTGATAATTGCCCAAAAGGGTGATTGAAACTGTTGGCTATGCCATACAATCGCAACCGCTTTATCCAAAGCGATACCGCGATATCGCTATCAATTTAAGGTTAGAATCAAGTAATTAAAAACGGTTAATCCGCATCTTCGACCAAAACAAAAATAGATTAGATGATATTAAGGCTGTTTTAAAACCTTAAAAGATTTTTCTAATGGTGTGCTATTTTTTTAATTTGATAATTTAATAAAAATGGACCATGTAGGCACAGAAATTTGTAGAATATAGTTTCCATTGTAACTACAGAGCCAATTTTCAACTTGGCATACGGTGACAGTGTACAATGAACTTCTAGTACTAAACACAAAAAGTCCAACAGAAGTAACATGGGTTAGTTTAGTTAAGAACATTATATACCAAGTAGGCTTTGGCTATGTGTGGGAAAACCAGTATGTCCAGGACGAGAACTTTTTTCTAGCAACCTTTAAACAGAGATTAAGCGATATTTTTACTCAAGAATGGACAGCTGAAGTAGCTCTCACCAGCGACAATAGACTATTTAAGAATTTAAAGAAATTTCATGGTTACGAATTGTATTTAGATTTTAACAATAGAGCCCTGAGAACAGCTGTGACTAGGATAAGACTGAGTTCGCATGTGTTTATGATTGAAAGAGCAAGATGGACTATACAAAAACCAGATGTGAGTGAACGTAAATGTACTTTGTGCAATGTTGTTGAGGATGAATACCACTGTCTGTTGGAATGTCCGAAGTTCGTGAATGAGAGAAGAGGATGTGTGCCAGACCAACTTCGTAAGAAACCAAGTATGCTTCAGTTTTTAAAATTCCTTAACTGTATAGAAGAAACAGAACAGAGAAAGCTGGGTCTATTATGCTTTAAAGTACAAAAGGAGTATATGAAAAGCTTATTTAAGCAAGATTGAGAGTTTCTCGGCCTAGAAATAACGAGTAAATTTGTATGTGATCGTCTGGAGAAGAGAGGGTGAGAAATAGGAAGTATGTGTGTTTGTGTGCGAGTGAATGAAGGTGTATTGTAAATGAGCATTATTGTTTTATCCAATTTGATTGGTAAATTAACTTAATGTACGAGAGTGAGTAAGTGTCCTATGTTTTGGACATAGTTTTATTTATCTAAATATCAATGTTTTATGAAATGTATCCTTATTGTTGAAATAAGCCAGATATTGAGTGTGTGTGTGTATATATAAACCAATGATGCTTTCTGAAATGTTTTAAAGTAATATAAGATGCTTTATTTACCTAAGCTTCATCAAGTCGATATTTTCCATCTGAATGAATGAGTGCCTGTAAGAATGTTTGTGTGTTGTTTTGTGCACGTTTATATATAATTTTAGCCATTGGTTAAAATCACTTTTCATTTTGTTTTATTTGTTTCTCCTTGGTTTTACATTTTTTTTTCTCATTGCCATTTTGTATGTACATTTAATTGCAAATGTTGCAAATTTTTGACTTAATGCCTAATAAACGATTTGAACTTGAACTGAACCATTGTTTTATTGAGTGCTCGGTTATTCATTGGTGACGAATACAAACTATTGTATCTGAAAAAAGGGATTCGCGCTACGACTGGTTGTATTAGTTTGGATATAATTTAGGTAGTACAATGTTGTTCTTTCTAGTGGTTGGTTGTATCGTACATCATCATGTGGGAATCAAACATTTTGAAATAACAATTGAACATGAAATGAAAAGATAACATGAAATAAACAGAAATTGAACAGTGAATGAAAAAACATATTTACAATAAATTAATAAGAAATACATCAGTAGTAGATACCTTATTTGTATTATATATACTTGTATGGTGTTATGTGTGTATGTATGGATATTTCAGAGGTATAGCGTAAAGTGATAGAGTGGAATTCATATAAAATTTGGTTTGACGTACATATGTGCTTTGTGTTTTGAAGATATCCGCTAACAAATACAATGTCAATACAAATTTCGAAACGTTGATTGTGTTTGTATGGTGTAGAATTATTAGAGCCATGACTGTAATTTGATGAATTAAGAAAAGACACAAGTTTTGGCAAGTTGTTTGTGGGAGTAAGAAGAACGAGTGTAAATAAGATTTTTTTGGGAGAGTTAGGACGATACCTATTAGGTATGAATGTAGCAATCAAGAATGTGCAATACTGGTTCATAGTTATACAAATGAATGAAGATAGACTCCCGAATTACTGTTTACAAATGTCGAAATATCATGCTCTTGGAGGAAATCAATATTTTTACATATGCACAAAACATTCTATGCAACTCATGGTGTGGGTATGTCTAGTTAGCAAAAAGGGTAGATTTAAAAGATCTTTTAAATCACAGTTAAAAACACTCTTAAGAGATATTGAAAGACAGAACTGGGGATCTTTTGTAAAATCATTTACGATTGCTAGTTATTACACGCATATGAAAATGTCAATTTATGTAGAACCCTATATAGATTGTATCAGAAATATAAAAATGATATAAGCTCTTGTAAATTTCAGAGTAGGTAGTCATGATAGACTTTGATACCAATGTCAGATTACTATTGCCGAATAGATGTGACTTGCCTTTCTCTAACAGACAAGCAATATATTTTTGATTTTACAAGATTTGGTAATGAACTAGACCAACATTTTCTGGAAATCCATCAAATTGTTATATTTTTGTTTACTAAACCAGTTTTCAAAAACGATTCATTAATCCATTGCTAAAAAAACTCAATTTGACCAGCAAATACACAACTGAAAGAAATCAGTGCATTAATATCGATTTCCAAAGATACCACCCTTTATTTTTTTAGTAAAATGGCAAAATGTTACGTTTTATCATCAAATCATTGAAATGAACAAAAAAAAAGTAAACTTTATTTGTTTGTTCATGTTAAAGAGGAATCTGAGTATAAAATTAGCTTATTTCATCAAAAGTCGTATGGTTGGATTTTGTTTAATTTGCATTAATCGAAGATGGTCTTGGATGTTGACTGTTTCTTGTCATATCATTTGAATCCAGGGTCAAGCAATAACAAAACAAAACACTGCTGCATTAAGAATAAATAATTTGAAGTTTAATCCCACGGTTAAATTTTTGGTTTTAAAGTCATGTTCAAGGTCAAATATCAATATTAAGATTTAAATCTCAAATTTGTCCTTAACATTTTGACCTTGGATATTTTGTTTGATATCATAATCCAATTGAACGATGTCAAAAATATATGATTCGATGTATTTCATTCACATATAACGTTAGCAAAAGAGAAAATATCACGTTTTTTAATTTTTTTTAATTTCTTATCGAGCGAAAAAACATGATATTTTCTTTTTTTAAAGCTATTTGTGAATAAAGTACATCGAATTATATGTTGTCGAGATCGTTCTATCGGATTATAATATCAAATAAAACATTCGAGGTCAATGTCAAGGACAAAATTGAGATTTAAATCTTAATATTGATTTTTGACCTTAAGCATGACCTTGAAAATAAAATTTAACATTAAGATTATATTTCAAATTATTTTTTCTCTATGCAAAACTGTTTTGTTTTTTATTGCATGACCTTGGATTCCAAAGATATAACAAAAATAGTCAAATGTTTTAATGAGTAGTTTTCACGGCGACCATCTTGGATTCATGATTTAGATATAAAAAGGTAGAAGATAATTATGTATTTCATAAAGTGCTCGTATCAATGATTGTAAGTGGGTTTTTTAATGCTATGATGTGTCTTGATTCATGTGAATTCCTTTCAAAAGAACTGTTTTAGTGTTTTACTACTCATTTTTTGAAACATCATTAATCAATATGATGGGAATTGTGCGACTTTCAAGAACTACAGTAATATGCTTGAGTCATGCTGTGTCGAATAAATAAATATCCTCGTACGATATAACTAAACGAACACATACCGCGGGAAAGCAAGTGGTTTAACTATTTCAAAACATCAGCTGGTGAGCAGAGCATGTAAGTGATCTCAAGTTTAAATCTAAAACTATGGAATTGATTGAAGGTAACAGCATTGACCTTTTTGATAGCGTATAACTGCATTGCAACTATCGATCATAATACACATATTGATAACAATCCTTCTAATGTTGTGCATGGTCATATTTCATAAACGACTATAATGACGAGGGAAGGTTTTACCGGATAAAAAGTAATATGTTCGTGTAAGGAATTATATACATCAATCAATCCCAAACATGGAGGGTACAAATGAACGTCAATGCATGCAAATACGTCTAAACAATGTACGAGCGACAATGGATAATAATTGAAGCATGATAACATGAACATGTATGAGGATTTTAATTTGCAAAATAGTACAAGCAATCTGCCAAGGAATGATTTTTAAAAAAATTGTGAAATGTAGTCGTTAACAGAGAGCCTATATGCCAGATTTTAGATTGTCACCTTAGATGATGTGACCACAACTATTACTGAAATTGAATAGCAAGCAACATAATGCCATTTAATGCTATCCTGTTAACAAATGAAGGACACCCATGCCATTTCACTCAAGTTATTTAGTAAACACCCAGCCAAGAAGACAGATCCGACATAATAGTTCCACTTATCCTAATTAAGAGCCGTGATCTTAGAATAATACCGTACATATTAGGACGCTATTAGCGATACGACAATCTCCATTGAAACTGTTGGTCCAATATTAACATACCTCAAATTTGTTTATATTGTTACGCTTTTAAAACTATTTGATTAAATTTGTCATCATTTAGACAGGAAGGATAGCCATCCACTGCAAAAGTTTTGAGTATTTCAAAATGATATATGTTTACATATTTTATACATAAGGATATATTAAGTGAAGAGGAAATGCAAATTGATTCAAACACATTCAAAACATCAGATGTTGAGATCGGATAAAAATGCTAATCTAATTATGAAATGTTTAAAAACTCCGTTTAAAGAAACACTATTATATCTTAGACGCATTATTTTAGAAATATCTTTTGGGAAGCAACACTATATCCGATACAAATGGTGTTTGTACATGTCCGTCTTCAAAAGCCTTTATTTCGAAACGTTTTCTAAAAATTTAAATAAAAATAAACATTGTTAAAACGTTGAAGCGGATACATTTCAAATGTTAAAATTTGAGATAAAATAAAGGCAACCCCGAAAAGTAACTGGCTAATTAAAAATTCCAAACATAAAAATAGTTTGCCGCTGTAGTTTGAAAATATTAAATTAGTACAGACCTCAAACATCGGCCGACGTATGACGACATTATTGCGCCTAAGAACACTTTGCAATATAATCTACACTGTCATCATTGAGTAAGACAATAATTACCATAATATGTCTGAGATCACGTAAGAAGAAAAATTATGGTTGACATTTTGTTTCTGATGTTCGTTCTTAGCCCTTTCTTTTACTTAATTCTACGAACGTTTTGTCTATCAACGTTTGTATTGAACACATTCTCGTATTGAAAGAAGCCTCCTAGAATGTAACTTTATTTCAGTGTTATTGGTTGTGTCTATAGTTGTTGTCTGGTAGGACTAAGATCCTGCTCATATATATTATTTAACTCTTTGACTACGACAGTCTGTAACCTATGGTGTTTGAAAAGAACCATATTTGAGTACGCCACGACAAGAATGAGTATATCTAAGTCAATGGCACGGAGCAATGCTCCTCAATCTGAGGGAAAATCTGAGGGGAAAATTTAAATCTTTTCTTTAAATTCCTCTGAACATGCCTCATGGGGTAAACTAAAAGGTACACAGAAAGAAGGAGGAAATAGGATTTTGTTTAAACCTTTATCTTTGTACATCCTTTCAAATTCCAACAACATTGTTTAATTTTGGGCTGGTATATTTATATATGCTATATTGTGTTGAACAAAACATTCCATAGCAACCATTGAAGGCACAATAGTATTTACAAAAGAAACACGTACACATAGGAACACAATTTACATATTCACTTAAAAGGATCACATGTCCTTTCTATTTGTATGACAAACGTGTTCTGTATTTAGCAAGGAAACATCTCCCTCATTGGACAAACGATTGAATGGTTTGTATAGCCAAACAAATATGTATAGAATCCTATCACAGGTTATCGCGTCTGGCAAAACAAATACGATGAAATAAAGGAAGATGAACACTTATGATAGGGTCAACATACAAAAGACAGGAACATGCAATGTTTTAATATTATGTGAACGCGTTCAGAGTAGTCTAATACAGGCTTTGTTTTTCAAAACATATTTCTTTCTTTGTAACAATTAAGCGTTGAAAAGCCTTTTATGTTTAATTCTGAGAAATACAAAAAATGCATTATAGAACAAAATTATATTAGAAAACTCGTAATGAATAAAATAACGTTGCTATGTTTTCTAGTACATATTGAGCTGCATAATTGACTACAAAAATAATTCTATGGGTATCGAGCTTTTTTCTAGATAAAGATATATCTAAAGTTTATGTTTAAAATGGCGACATTTAACAACATATCTATAGTCTTTACTCTCAGGCATGATACTGTTTTTTCAGATAAAGAGAGCAGTGTTCATGACATAAAAATGTCAACATATAACTAAAGAAATAAAATGTTGCCATTAAGAAAAGTAAAACTTTATTTTTCGTTGTACGTTTAAGGTTTGCCAGATATTTGTGTTCACAAGTAAAGTCAAATCGGTCAATTTATCTTTCGTAACAAATTAACCTGGTATGGACTAAAACAATTCCCCACCGAAAGTGTATTCATTGTTGACTTCGTTACACAGTGTTAGATACAAACACAAATAAAGACTGCTGAATTGATTTGTTCATATCGTTTGCCTGATCTCACTCAGACGGAATCAACATGGCGGAGAGCACACCAAGAGGATTTATTTGCGTAAGCCACTGCTTCACATTCTAATGATTGGACAGTGTGATGCGTCCATTTTAGAGAGCGCCTGCTATTATATAATATGTCAGTGTTACAGTTGACATAATGTGACCATCAGACAAGTGTAACACGAAAAAGGTCAATTGAAACCATGTCCAACGATTTACCTTTGCCTAAGGAAATAATCTTCGTTTTATACTTTAAAAAGCCATACCCTTAGACTAGCAACAACTTCCTACACGAAATATATTTTTAACATTCACGTTTGAGCCGTTTTTTTGAAAATTACGACACCAATAAAACCAATTACACCATGAAAAAAAGTTCTGAAAACTATTCATCACATATACCTTTGTGAACACAACTCTATCGCAAGTGAGCGTAATTACCTGTTTCTGTATTCATAGACGATTTGCATATTATGATACAGATTATATAACCAAAAGGATCGTTTTCTCTTTTTGGTTATCAAGGGTACATACTCAAGTAAGTGAGGTTCCCTATTTTCAATATATTTCATAGAGGAAAAAACCTGAAGCCAAACATGTGTGTTTTTAAACCAAATTGGATGGGGAGGGTATTGGAGCAAAGTGCTAAAGTTTATCAATGATGGTCCATACAAATCATTAAAGGAATTATTTTGAGGTAGCATGTGTCATTTCAATTTTGGGAAGCGGGCATATATTCTCGATACTAAGTGCGTGATACGCCTGATTTTAAGGGATATATGGGTTGATTCCCTTTGTAAAAAACTTGAATGAATGGAAACAAAAGGGCAAACATCTCCCTACAGATGTTGAGAAAACATTTTGTGTTAAACATGGAATTTCAGAATAAAATTTTGACAGACAATTGTGATGACATTTCTAGTTACAAAAATGTATGATTAATTTCTTTCGATTAAGGTTTGTTTATTAGGAATAATATGATTAAAGCAAAATGTGAAAACAGCAGATACCAAGATTGGGCAAAACGCTCTTCATTGGCTTCTGGATGTATAGTTTTTGGCAAAAACGCCTGTATTAAATAAAACACACATAGCTGTACAAAGATGGTATGATTTTCAAATCCACAGAATCCCACAGAGCTATTAATGGTTGAGTACAGCCTGACACGCAGCTGACAGTAATCAGACAGTACCAAAAGCAAATTTAACTGTATTCTATTGTATTAATTTTTTCATACGCACACACTTTTTAAATTACATTTTTTCACCGTTAAAACTATTAACATATCAAAATATATAATTTAAAATGCACATTTAAGGTATTACTACTATTTTATTCATTTTAGTCTTCATGACACATCTTTTAATAAAAAGTGTATTAATTAACTATTGTATAGTTCGTATACATCTGTATTAAATATAACTGCGAAATAAACACAATGATATTATAGTGCATTTGCGTGCCATACAGTCGGGTTCAATGCGTTCAGAAAATTACCATTACACCGACAAGCACACATAGAGAAAAAAATGCATTCACATTATATTAAATCAGCTGATAAAGCTATTAACCTCAGTAACATTACAAATCCTATACTTTAAGTACCAACTTATACTGCTTGTTTTTTGAAGAGGTCGACAAATAATCCGTATTTCCCGGGGAGATTTATCACTAGCTTATCATCGTTGATGTATGTTTTTCTATGTTTGTATATAAATATAATAGCAATAAAAGAAAACTACTCACATCTGCAGTTAATCCATCTATCAAATCCGAGCCCATAGATACATCAGATGTATCTAAAAGAAACAAAAGTACATAATTAACTCCAATAATGGCTTCAGTATGAAAATTAAACCACTACATTTGTGATTTAAGGTGAACACATTTAGTTAAAAATGTAAAATGAATATGTTACACGTTTAAAAATTGGAAAAAGAGATCTCATTGTGGCATAAGGACAACGTTTAAGCCTTGTATCTGAAAGGATTAAAGTTCGAATCCGACTAGTGTCGTTTGTTTGCTGTCTATCTCCAATGGCTTGGTCATTAGTCATTGGTCAAGGACGCAAATATTTGAGCCCCTTTTTATACAACCTTCTCGTGTTTAGATAACAGAATAATGAAGGAATGAAAACAATTTGAAAGTACCTAGATGGTTTTCTTGAGCGTGTTCGATAGCTGAGTAAGATCTAAAATAGTCTGTCATTTTTGACTTCGGAAGTGTGAGACGAATTCTGAAATATTTTGTTTTTGTTTTATTACTTTGTGGTAAATTTTAAGTTGTTTGATGTATTCAAGAATAATGAAGTTACTTGACAAGAGAATAAATTCTGGTTATTGAAATAATCTTGTATGTTTTTTTTCATTTGGTCTTACCAGATGAATATCCATCTGACTCTACACTTCCTTCGTGAGGAGGAAACGTGCGCATCTTGAAGAATATTCAGGAAATGGTAATAATATCAATATATATTTTGATCACTGCACAACAGATTCAAGCGATCCACAAAGATTGATGCAGTATACTTTGTATTAAACTGCTTTAACGTCACAACATAAAAATATCCTCTACAATTCACGATGTCAGTATTGAAATGCTTCGTGGTCTGTTTTGTCATGTGAAGTCCATGTGGTTTTATACTACTTCCAGGAAACGTGTTTTTGTTATTCTCATTTGCATAGAACGGGAGCTATTGGACAATATTTCAGTCAGGGGCATCAGACATGCGTAGTTGGAGAACTTTCGTATTAACTAGGTCGACAGGGAGAGACGAGTTAGAACCTACCCACTCCCTTGACACGATGCTGACCTGTTCCAAAATCACAGATAGGCTGGCCAGTCCGTATCTCACATTTGATATCAAATCGTGTGGCGAAGAATTATCGGTCAAACCACAAGGAGAGGGGAGTCGAATGCAACAAGACATGCAACGAGAACAACTGAGTTCATCAGTTTGTAGGTCGAGGTCACGGAGTCACAACCAGGTCAGCTGTATCACGTGCGTGCATGCGTATGCTAAAAACAGCTGATCAGATAAACAACCCGTGACGCTTAATATGATTTGTATTTGTATGAGAGGACGAGGAGAATTGCTGCTTATCGTTAGAAGGCCTTGCTGTATCTTGATTGTAATATACCAATGAAAACACAATAAGACCCAAAACTATGATAAGAAAACATAATCAACCACTGCCTGTAATTCTAATCACATGATAACAATTTATTAACCGTAACAACAATAATGATAACATATAAAAAACACATTAACCATCATTGGTCATCACTATTTAATAACCATATTATAGATACTTTGAACGTTCTAAAAAATATGAACCAATCCGATAAATCAGGGATAAACGTAAGACTCAATTTTTGTTATATTATACCAAGGACCTTCTCATAATACAAGTGATAAGACGCCATAGAGCGCCTCGTCTACCGCCGTATCACGAATAAAATTGGCAAGAGGTGCTTAAATTAACAATAGTTTATAGTTACCTTCCATATAATATCATATCGCACGAGCTGATCAAGAGTACAAACCTAATGCTTATTTATGTTTTAATTTCCAAAGTGCTAAATACACATGACGTGTACGCCGTCCATTTAAACGGTCAGTTCAAAGTCTATGTTGAGGTATCAATGGCGTCAAATAGAACGCTTATATCAAAATCAATACAAGTGTATGAACAATATGGTGCACGAGGATATAATTATTTGTTTGTATTTAACTAATCCAGTTAATGTTTTACCAATAGATCTTCATGGGGTACCAATGCGGATAATAGGGTTCATTGTATAGTGTAATTAGTGAATTACAAGTTTGGCTAATTACAGGCCAACAATCAAATTAAACCACGAATAAACCTTGTTCATCTCAACAGTAGTTTTAAAAATCACAACAATAACCGCCAAATTTTGGTAAGCAGGGAAAATTTATGTCGCGATGAAAGAAAACTTAATCTATTGATGTTATTTCACATATACTTAAATATCATTATTGGGGCTTTTCATTATTCATAAAAATACATTATTCTCTTGATCTACTTCATGTAAGATCGGTCAGTCCGGTCGTGTGAAAACATTAATAAGGAAGACAAAATAAGTTTTTGATCAGTAACAACACACGAAGGTGATCGTACAACTTTGGGATTTTTGCCTCCCGTGTGTTTACCAATTAATGATTTAAAGTCTAAAAGTGTAATTTACAGATGCAAAATGTACCAATTACCTGATATCACCAACAAAACCCAAAGCTATAAGTGCCTAATACAATCTAAAATTATGCCTTATGCTATGCTTATTATACTATAAACATACGCCCACAGGTTAATGTTAATTTTACGTAATATGAGTCAATGAACGCAAAGTACCGGTCCTAGCGACAATGCATTGAACTGACATATTATGTGCATTCAACACACATTTTTAAAGATCCATTCAATAGAGGAAGAGCTATTCTTTCCTTGATAACAGTTTGTGCTAAAACCTACAAATGTTAAATATTTTATTATATTCAACGGAGGAAGTTGTATTCTTTTCTTGATGTGCCGTATTATGAGAAGATCCTTGGTTCGTGCTAAAACCTACACAAGTTAAATATTGTATTACGCCAAGCTATATTTATTAAACACAAGTTGTTTCTCATTGATATTGTTTTAAAAACTAAGAGGAAATAACTCCCCGTTTGAAATGATGGAATTTCGAGAAAAAATAATATTTGGTATAGATTCAGCGAATGTCTTGCTAAAAAAAACTATCACATATATGAGGAAGCTCAAGAAAAATACCATCTCCCCTACCCCTTATAATTCACAGCCCAAAACTCCAATCGCGAATGGTTATCGTTAGATTGACATTGAAAGATTCGTTTGACTCTCAAGAAAATTAAAATTTGATTGAATGTCAACAAACTTTTTTTTCCGTCTTAACACGTGATGTACGTTATATAAACAATAACGCATGACATAATACGACATGGACACAAAGGCGACCGTGCCGTGACAAAATATAATGTGTGCCATTGCACTCAGAACGTAACTGGGACAACATTCAGTGATCACGCAGGGACGCGATGCAGCATTGGCATTGACATCCTTGCAGCCCAGCCAATGACTTGTCTCTTAAATTACTGACATGAAATCGGTCACCGCTATGACAGGGGACCGACTGGTAAGGGCGGGGGAACAGAGGGGGGGGGAGGTGCCAAACTACATTCCTTTAATAATAATGATAATTATAATAATAATAATGATAATAGTAATAGTAATAGTAATAGTAACAACAACAACAACAACAACAACAACAACAACAACAACAACAACAGAAACAGCAACAGCAACAACAACGCCAACG
>JAUUEB010318451.1:0-12744 GCA_032362205.1 Clione limacina
CCCCCCCCCCGCCGCCCCCCCAGGGGTTGGGGTCGGGGTGCCTGACTATTGAGACTTGATGGGGAAACCCGTAACTGCATATCTCTTGCACCCATAAACATAGAATAATCAAAACAAAAAAATGTTGCATGAACACAATTTGATTTGTTAATATGCCATTGTATTCAAAAGTATAGTTTGAGGTAAGAAATTATTATTTTGTGCAAGAAAACCGGAAGTTGAATTAGTTTTTCTGCCTTGGATTACCTATTTGACAGTTATATGTATCGAACCAATACCAATTGTTTGAAAAACATTTGCTAATAATATTACAACTATCTTAGATCGTACACAAGTGAATTTTGGTGCAAAAGCCCATGAAAATACAAGAAAAAAAAATACCATGAGCACGTTTCTAGCACAAAAGTTAAACATCACAAGAAATATGAAATGAAGACATTGACCTTAAATACCTTTGACATGTGAAATCATTGAAAAAATAAAAATATCAATAAACGTGTTAGACGTGGTATCATACGGCTATATATTGTGATCCCTAGTTATATGGTAGACATAAATTTATGGCGTCCGTCTTGAGTTTTTGCCATAAAGAGGCACCTTTCCAAACATTAATCAATAAAAAATAAAAACTGGCAAGGATTGGCCCTAAACAACTGGGCTAGAATATCAGTGCCAAGAGTTTGTCCAGAAAATAGGCTGTGTTAATGTTGAGAATACTTATTTATTGAATGGAACATTTGTTATATCAACTGAACTGGTGACTGCAGAACAAGCAAATTACTTGATATTGTGAGTGATTCGGGGGTATAAAATCCGGTATAAAGTAAACACAATTCGATAAAGCACCCCAAAAGCTCCCTAATACGTGTACAAATAGCTCATACTAAGGTTAAGTGGCACTAAAGCCATTGTACTAATAATTAAAGAGTTAGGAGTGGTTGGCCTTGTAAACACTGGTAATTGCAGAGAAAATCAATGAAAATCAATGATGTTATCAATATCAAAATCTGGCTATATTTCCGGAAACATTTGAATTAGGAACATTCAATGTAGAGCTTAGTGTAAGGGTCGCTATGACGGATGCTCAATGTGGCAAGTAAGTTATTTTTAGACATTTTGGTTAATATATATACTTTTTTTCAATTTTAACCCACATATTTAAAAACAAAACTATCCCATATATAAATCATTAAATCGACCATCTTTTGTTGTATTCACAAAATAAGCATAATATGTTTAACAATGTCAAAAGATTAAAACTAGATTCCAATCTATCATTGATTAACTTATTATAATAGACGGACGACTGATTTACCTTTTCATCTTTTCAACTTATATATCTAGTTTGCCTCTGATCTTGTGTGTATTTATTATTCTATATGTTGTGTACTTCCTTCACCAAAATAAAAGAGTTATCAAGCTACAATGTGTCTTTAATGTCGTAAACCTGTGATTCAATTGAACTCACAACATTATTTTCGTGGGCTTTTAAAGTAAACTAATACATTTCCATAAAACATCAAAGTAACCTCACATTTCTCCCTTTCATTTGAGGAGCCGATAACTGTAAATGTTAGCAAAACGCAATGAGGGTGTTGAGAAAAACATATTGTGTCAGATGCCAACCCAGGGCGACGCATAACTCTTTGAACGTGTATGGGAGAGGGTACACAAACCTAACTAGAAACATGAGTACATAGAGTACACACACGAACACAGAGCATCATGCACAAAGCCAATACGATGTAAAATAAAAAGTTTCTAACTAGTAACTACACCACATGTTCATTACTTCAATAGAAAATAAAATAAAATAACTGTATAATCCTTTATCTTATATAAAAAACAGCTAAGAAAATAAAATTACCTCTTTAAATACATCCCATCTTTAGTTGTAAATAGTTGTGAACGCCATGTACAACGCACCAATGGCAATGTTCTTCTTCTTAGCGCGTCCCGTTCAGTATAAATGCACACCGCATTACGCCATTTCCGGAAACGAGAACTGGCGCGGTGAAAATGGAATATAGTAAAAATTGATAACAGAGGCTAAGACATAAATACTAAAAATGCCCTTTACTCAGCCAATTGTTAACAGATAATGCTGGAATTAAATAGAGATCTTCATCGTGCTAATTTACAACATCGTACCACATGAAACGTCTATCAGTTGGACATTTTTTTGAGTTATCGTGTTTACAGACAGACTGACAGACAAACACGGGCGTCACAATACGCTCACGTGTGACTACCATGGTGTTAGTGTAATAAATAGATAACTTGTTTCAATGAAACAAGGGTTCTCAAAATCACGATTAAATCTCTACACGAAGCACCAAAGATGAAAATGATAAAATAAAGAAGAGAAAGAAAATACCAAAACTTGACAGCTTAAATCAAAATTACTAATATTTTCAAGTTGAATAGCGAAAATGAAGACAATAAGAAAAAACTCAAAAGAACAAAACGTTGCACATATTATAGAGAATAGGATAAAACAAGACAAAGTATAAGGATGGCATTAACAGTTAATTTTAATTAACCCTTGGGATTAAGCCGTTATTAAGAAAAACAATCATATTACTTCTAGTTGTACCACAGTGTAAAAATTTTGTTTCCTCATAGATTTATTCAGCTGACATAAAAATAGTATCAAATAACAGCACTGAAATATGTGATGTTATTCAGTTTAAAAAACACGTTTTACCAATAATTGATGGCAACCACGCCATAGGGCCTTTTTAGCACAGACCCTTCAAAGACGCCTTTGTTTTTTTATGAATTCCACCTCTATTCATCTTAGCTTTTTTGTAAATATAAATAACATTTTACAGCTTGTTAGTCTGGTTATTCTGTTTTTTAAAGGTTAGCTTTAAATTAATTTTTAATTTTTATGATTTGTTTAAGCTTGAAACAATATTTTATAATAACAAATATGATAATAGCATTGATTTTATTTGGCCAGATCTTTGTAAAAATAAAACAGGTCCATGAATATATCATATACAAACAGCCTTTGTAACACATGTTGATTTATTTTTATTCTTGATGCAGGACCTTACATTTTATGTTAAATTCTACCACAAGAAAATGTCGCAGTGTACAAACATGAAGTGAATTTACTTTGGCACAATAATAAATAAAGAAACAGAAATGATAATTACATTATTTATTATTCACCCGAAAAAAACAACCGTAACACTACAGTATACTATAATATATATACAATAATTTATAAAAAATATGTTCATTCAAATAGTAACCGATAATAAATGGTAAAAACTGCTGAACTGTTATAGGCAGACAAATGTATTTCAACATTTGATCAAAAATATATTTAAAATTTCTTTAACTTGATGACTAAGTTGGTGTGGCAATTTTCATCCCACAGTGAACGAAAAGTAGAAGTGAGAATTTCGAGGATATCATATTAGAATTATGGAGCTACTCCCTTTGTCAGCAGTATTAAAAAAAAACACCTTCACACAGTGAACTAATATGTCTTAATGAAACTTGACATTCTAGAGAATCTGTCTTATCTTTATTTAGACGAGTTGTCAGGGGTAACAGAGGGAATTTCTTCTAAACTATTACAATCGTATATTAAACAATCTTGCAAAGCACACTTTTCGGTTTCAGATCTGAACAAATAATTTGTTTATACACAATTTATTAAAGGGTTGGAATTGAAATGGCTTGATTGTAATGATAATGAAATTGTGAAGTGTAGAAATAGTTTCTCGAAAACATACTATCTGAGATAAGGGACAGTTCATATGGAATCAAAGCAAATTTGTTGATTCAAGCGTTGTTGACTTTGTGTGAAAACCAGACATATAACATGAAATCAATGCTGTATTCAAGATACGGCTGCAATTATTTCGACCACGAACAGCGTTTTGTTCATGATTTAAAGAGAACTGCGTTAAATTGCGAGGTTCATTATAGCACAATAGTTATTCTAAGACAAATTGGTTTAATGTTGAGTGTTACAATTTCTGAACATAGTTTGAAAAACATTATATTTCAAAGTCTACTTCATCGAATATTTATATTTCTTCTTGTTGTCATTTCGAGCTAAAATGAATTTAGAAAGAACCAGGACAACATAGCGTACAGATGTCGAACACATATTGTTTTCATTATCAAGGACGCTTTTAGACAATGTTTGAATTTATGAATAATGATGGATAATGTCCGTTAAGGAGATGATACAGTGACTAATGATATTTGCTCGACTGAAAATGACCTTGTTAATCATGTGAATACGGTAACATTAATAATTTAGAATTCACGGATGGCATGCTATGTTTCAAGCGGTGCGTCGCAAATGTGTACATATTTTGAAGAACTCATGTAAATAGGGTGAGAAATATCTGGTGTTGTCATTTATGCGCGCATTAGAATTGTGTAAAGTTACATGACGGGTTAGGATCTAGGGAACAGAAGGCATTCTTTATTTGACTGCGACACTCGAATATGACAATGTGCCACGTGTTTAGTTGTTTTCATAATTCATATTGTCATGTGACAAATCAATGTGCCAATCTAACATTGGTACATTGATTTGTCACATGACAATATGAATAATGAAGAAAACTATGACGTAATCAAATGACGGTACTTGTTGTATTGTACAGATTTAGATTGTTTCTTGATTATGACACAATGCTGATCATAATATATGATCTTTAATTGCAAGATTGTTATCGTTTTTTCTCGTATATTTCCATTGTTAAGTATTTCGAAGTAGCTATGATTTAAATCTGTAGAAATATGGTAATTTTCAATTGAATACTATATAATGTTTTTTTAAGAACCTCTGGTCAATCATTTTGGTTTGGCCACTGATTGGGAATGTCCATTATCCTCATTACTTTCGTTCAAAAGTGATTAAACACAACCTTTACGAGACTAGTTGACATATCATATGAGGCCTTAGCTCGCTTTATCATATCATTACGAACTGAGGTGACACAGACAATGACTTCTAGAATTATCCCTTGTATTGAACAGAAAAACTGTTTAACCAATGTTATTGACTTAAAAAAACGATAAGTGTGACGAATTTCATTTAAAAAGTTTTATTTAAAATTGTATTGAGCAGGGTCAGAATAATTAATTAAGCTTTATGAAAAAAAAAGAAATTCTTCTTCTTTTTCTTGAAAGATATTATGCATATTAAATGCACGAACGTTTTTATTTTTTATTATCACCAACGTGATAAAACCAGCCTCGAACAAGTATGTACATGAATATGTACCACGGAATCTCGTTTGTTTAACCTGTCCTTATATCTAAATGTTCAATATCAACAGACTCCAGCTATGCATACATGGTTTACCAAGCATCGGGTAGATATGTACTTTTAATGCTACTTTTTTTTTGTATATGTGGCTTTTACATTTACTCCATCGTTTCTGGTTGAAAAATCAAAACAAGGGAAAGTTGATTCCCACAATAGTATTGTGACCGTTAAAGATCTAATATTGGATACAAATCAGGATAATAGCGGAAAATTGCGTATTTTTGGCAAAATTAAAAAACACAACAAAGATCATAAGTAATAGCTGGCATAAAAGTTGTCTGAATAAAAGCCTTCTGGAGGCAGATAGTGGTCACCTGATAAAGCAATGGGAAGATTGGAAAATTGAAAAAAAAACTTTATTGTGTAATGCAGTTCTCTTACGCAACCTAGGTTAATAAATCAAACTTTATTAGGGCTATAAATGACGAATGAAAACACAAACAAGTGATTTACGCAGGGAATGTTCAGTGCCGATGGAAAAGTTGATGCAAGCTTGTGATGTTTTAAAAAATCAATTCCAAAACATGTGTTTTAGCGCATATCACACATCGCAAATTGAAGCTACCGATGTTTGGATAAGGGTTGATCTTTATCTTGTCTAAGTGCACCAATAGAACAAAATTAATACTCACTTAACGAAAAGTTTAATTAAAGTCAAAACTAAACTCGTTAAATCCCTGGGTTTTTTAAAGGATAAATGAAACAGGCGTTTTGCCTTATTGCACATTTGTCGTTGGAGCTTTGCTGCATAATAGTAATTTGTAGCAAATGATTAATAAGCGTGCAAGATTCCGCTTGTATAACGAAATTGAAAACCTCAAATATTTAATGAAGAAAACAAGCAGGAACTCAGAACGGAACAGATGTATGTAAATAAGGTTTTAAGTTTTAACATGGCATCTGTCATTGTCAAACATAGCATGATGCATACAAGGCAAGTCTATTGACTGGGGTTTGCATAATGATCGCTAATCACGTAAGAAACCTGATTTACAAAGTGCTCGCTCTTTCTATGTTGATTGATTATTGATGACGCGCTGCCAGACTGTGATGTGATGAGTCTTTTCCACTCACATTGGGCTCAGTGAAAAGTGAAGTGTATTAGTTAATTGAGTGAGAGCTGAAATAATATAGTCGCCCAACGCTCTCTCAGTGTTCTATGAATATGTTACAAACTGGTCTATTGATGTTGGATTGTTTGATTCAAAAAAATTAGAATTTCAAATTTATTGATATTTATTAAAAGTCAACATTTGATCTAGAAAATTTTCAAATTGCGTGTTTTCGCGGGTTAGAAACTCAAAGTTGTCTAAATCTACATGGCTAAACAACATTTAAAAGGTAAGTATTTATCTTTTATTGTTTTTCTTTTATTTCATATTGACAAGAGTTTTTTGCAGAATAAATGAGACATAATACTAAGTAAACTAATTACATCAACTTAATTTTGTAAGTTTTTTCCCCGTCTAAATCAATATACGAAGTTTAAACGATGTAATTAGCCAAAAGGTTACAGTTTTCTCACTTTCAATTTTGTTTGTCTTGTTAGGTTTTTTTTAATTCCTTTTTTGGCAATTTTACTTCTTGAATAAGTAAGATTGTGACACAAATCAAATAATTTTATGTGTTCGGGACTAAAAACATTAATGAGTAGGGGAGAGAGAGTGAGGGGAAGTGAGCGTAGGAATGAAAACTAACAGACGTCCACAGGAAAATCTCCATTGCCACCAGGGACTGAGGAGAGGGAGGACCCTGGTAACGTAACGTATCCCTTTAAGGTGGGTTAATCATAACCATAATTCAGGATACCAGAATATGCTACTCACAGTCTTTTACATAATTCAGGATACCAGAATATGCTACTCACAGTCTTTTACATAATTCAGGATACCAGAATATGCATAATTCAAACTTTCAAAGATTAATGCTCACTCATATTAGAGAAACAAAACCAACGTAAATATGATTGATCCGTCACGTTTGTTTTCGATAAGCAAATCATCTTGATATCAAGCCTATATGATATGATCCTCAGTTATGCGGATTCTTTCATGTGTAGAACTGAAGTCATCCCCTATTGGCAAAAGTAAACTGTTAGATTTTGCCTCATTGTATTGCAGTTTACTAACTCTATATCTTTTAAATTGTACCTTAAGTAACAGAGTACCCTATGAAGTCAGATAGCTGACGCCCTCTGATCGAAGGGACGCAAAAAATTGTTTGACATGAGTGTTTAGAACATGATCAATCCGGATGGTTTACAATTATTTCGTCCGAGTCTGTATTGGCCGAAATACACAAACAACAAGAAATAAAAAAACCTCATGAAATGTGGCTTCTGTGAAAATATAGAAAGATTTCAGCAATCGATGAACAACAATTATAACGATGAAGTTCTGATTCCCAGCTTATACATAAAACCCGGTATTTTTTTAATTTGTCTATTTGCTTAATTCAAATCAATAATGTGCTAATCAAAGGAGTGAAGAATGGAATGGAAATAATTATAATATAAAACACTGTTCCATTGTTTAGTTTTTAATTTATTACCATGGTCAAATCTAAAGCTGATGGTCATTTGAAAGTCAAATGTGTTATTTAAACATTAACATTGTCATCTGACCTTTAAAATTAGCTTACAACTAGAGTTTGCCATTAGGAATTAATTCTTTGCCAAATAATCTTATTGAAACGGTGTTTTATGGTTTGCTGACTATAACATTTTACTCCAGGGATTTGCCCCGAAATATCTAACAACTTAGCCTCTAGTTTCAACACCGGCCATCTTGGATTAATGCAAACTGAGGAAATTCCAGCTACAAGACTTTTGATAAAACAACCTGTGTATAACGTCAAATTTCTTAATAATCTGCATTGACCAATACACACTTTTCATCTATTTCAATGTTTTGTTTGACTTCAACGATAGCAGTTGCCAAAGCGTCAAATGTTGCCATTTTACTAGTAAAATAGGAATGAAAACCCCAATGTCAGTGAACTAGGGTAGTATCTTAGGAAACCTGTAATATTGCACTGATTTCTAGTACTCTACGTTTGGGTCTAAATCGCAGTTATTGAAAATTATAAAACTATAGACGGAATGGCATTGTAAGGAATGCTCCAAGAGTCCAGAAGGACAATATTCAATATGGCCGCCCCAATCTTAGGAATGTGATATTTTCATTAACCTAAACGCTATATTTAAAAACACATATGTTGAATCAAAAGGTGATGTCATAAGCGTTGACTGCGGTCAAGGTTAAATAAGTTATTATTATTTATGTCTGGAATGTTTTTTTTTAGTTATATATGCAATAAATAATTACAATTTCATTATTCATTTACTTTTGCAGACCTAATAAGAAGTTTAACAATCCTCCAAAAATATCAAACGAAGATATCGACCCTAAATATACTTACCTGTAAAACGACTTTAAACCAAAATTTGATCGCAAAAATGAATACATTATACCAAAAAAAATATGGGACGTTGTATCATACGGTTATAAATTGAGATCCTAAGTTGTGTGGGTAAAGGTAAAATGCACGGGGGCCAACTTGTATTGATGCTATAACAAGAATTACCAAGACACGATTTAAAAACAAACAAACAACGTTTTATCACCCCAGGAACCCTTCCAAACATTTATCAAGACAAAATTCTGAAATGGAAAGGATTTGCTCTAAACCGCTGGACTAGAATGTATGTGTCAAGAGTTTGTCCAGAAAATAGGCTATGGTTAATTTTAAGAACAGTTATCCATTAAATGGAACATTTATCATATCAGCTGATCTAGTGACTTTAGACTTTAGAACAAGCAAATTACCAAATAGGGTGAGTGATTCTTGAGTAACCACTTGTATAGAATCAGAGATTAAGTAAACCTAGTTCCATAATGCGCCCTAAAAGCTCTCTAATACGTGTGCAAATAGCTCATACTAAGGATAAGTGGTACCAAAGTCATTGTACTAATAATCAAAGAGTTGGGAGTGGTTTGCCTTGTAAATATTGGTCATCTCAGAGGAAATCAATGAAAATCAATGATGTTATCATGATCAAAATCTGGCCATATTTCCGGAAACATTTCGTTTAGGAATATCATTCAGTGTAGAACTTGTGTAAATGTCGCTATGACGGAGGTTCAATATGGCAAGTTAATTATTTTTAGACATATTGGTTTATAAGTATGCCTTTTGAAAACAATCTAACCTCTATTCTTTAAAACAAATTATGCTATATAATAATCTTCAAATAAATCATCATTCTTCATATTCACAAAATGAGCGTAATATTTTTGACTATGTCAAAAGATTAATACCAGATTTTAACCCATTATGATATTCCTATTTAAATAGACAGATGACTGAATGACTTATATTTTTCATCTTAAGAACTTATATTTATTTTTTATCTGACATTTTGTATGCACTTTTTCTTAATATGTTGTATTCTTCCTTCATCAAAAGAAAGAAGAGATTTAGTAATATATATTTCTTTTAATATCAAAATCGAATACAATCCACTATATTCAGATGAGACCGGTCGTTTATTAATCAAATGCGAGCATACACAGCAATAAACATATGTTAAATAAAAAAACAGGTACTGCATGTTATTACGTGGCGCTGTAAAAGCGGCGACACATCTGATTTCATATTATACTTCTCCTTTAAACATCAGTAATGAGGAATCAGAATTTTTCATTTCCATAAAGTTGGATGAAAAAAATATCTTGTATCTTGTATCTTGTATTCATGCACATCAATACACTGAATACTCATAACGGACTTTTAAAAAATCATCAATCTATTGGATTACAGTTATTTAATTTGAATATACGAAAGTCGGACCGACCTTACCAAACTCACCAAACTATTTCAAGCTTTGATTAAAGAATGAGCGTATATATACAAGATATCTTGAATTTGGTACAAATTATTATCCGATATTCGTTGATCATGAAGACCAGAACTCTTTAAAATCATGTTCGAGTGTTCGGTAATCAAGCAAACTAAGAAATGTCTAAAAAGCACCAGAATAACGTAATATTTCTCATCAACATTGTAAGGGCCATTAGAGTGCATGTTAAGGAAGCTGTTAAGAGTAGTATGCCTAAAGCAATGATTTTCACAAGTTTATTCAACTCAAGTGCATAGGTTGTACATAAAAGTATAACACAACAATCAAATAAGCAAGTAAATGCAATGACAAACTAACGGAAAGTGCATCAAAAAATAAGCAAGGTAACAAACAATGTTAATGGCTCAGTGAAACAACGGGTCTCAAACACGATCAAATATCTACACGGATAATCAAAAATGAAAATGAGAAAAGAAAGAAGAGACAGAAAACACCAAAACTTGACAGCTCATATCACACTAAAGTATCACTTACATTTCCAATTTAAATAGTGAAAGGGAAACAAAGACAATTACAAAAAACACTAAAAAGAACAAAATAATACACAAATAAAGAATCGAAGAAAACAAGACAAAGAATAAGAATAATATTAAAAGTTTATTTTAATTCACCCTTGGAATTAAGCAGACATTGAAAAAAAATTATTTCTACTAGTATCACAATTTTAAAACTGGCAGGGTGTATACTTTCTGTTTCCCCATAGATTTATTGAGCTGATATAAAAACAAATACTTGTAGTGATGTAGCTGATTACATCTAAGTATCAAATAACAACCCTGAATGATGAATTATTGATGTTTATTCAGTTGAAAAAATTCTTTCCACCAATAAATTATGCCACCAACGGCCTAGCATCTTATTAGCACACTTCAAAGAGACTTTTTTTAATGAATTTTACCTCCATTTATCTTAGATTTTATTTGTAAATTAAAACAACATCTTCACAGCTTGTTGGTCGGGTAATTATATTATTTTAAAGCTTAGGATTAAAATTGTTTCGAAGGTTTATTAATTCAAAACAATATTTCACGATAACAAACATGATATTATTATTTTTTATCTGGGCAGATCTTTGTAGAAACAAAACAGGTCAATGATTTACCAAATACAAACAGCTTTTACGGCAACTGTTGCGTTATTTTGATTATATGTGCAGGGCGACCCGTTAATTTTTACCACGGGAAATAGTCGCATTTTACATAAATTAATAAACTACAGTTATTTTTTTTACAGATAATTTATTCCCTAAAAAAAATCGTATCACTTTATTATACAATACTTTATGAAACATGTTCTAAGTAACCACCTTAACGAATAATAAATATTAACTGATACAAAATCGTAATAACTCCTGAACTGTTATAGACGGAAACATTTCGTGTTTTTTTTTTATCCAACGTGTATTTTTTCGATTTACACAGTGAACGAAAAAGTCGAAGGGTAAATTGGTAAGATATCATATTATCATTATGGAACTACTCCCTTTGTAAGCATTATTAAAAAACAACATAAAGTATTAAGCAAGTTTTGCGGATTTAAACTGTGCACAGGAACGTTTTGACCAGTATTTTAGCGGTGCGTGTGAAATCATCGAAGTCCAACTGAACTCTTTTCAATAACGGGATGACCAATTGTCATACAAATTTGATCTTGGTGCCGCACACATTTAATCAAATGTCCGATCAATCGCCGAAAACATGATATCTATAACAATTCGCGAATAATTACGAGTTTTTATTATGATAATGAATAATACATAGCATTAATATAGCGCATTTCGATCACTGTTCAATGCGCTTTACATGATTATTACTCCCAGGCAGAACGGAAACAAACATGGACGTTCAGAGTATAGAAAGAATCAACAGGTTAACCTGAGTAGACTTACAAAGACATTCGCTATCACAGAGACACGTATGTACAATCAACATACAGCGTATACAAGGTATCAGCGGGCTAAGTGACTACCTTAGAAACTTACAAAATCTCTAAGTCAGGTACCCAGTTATATACCACGTTGACAGAAGGAATAACACAATAGCCACTTCTACAAATTTCAACTACGACATTTCTGTCCCATTCGGTCAAGAGTTCAGATGACAGTAAGAAATTGGTACACCCAACAAACAACGATTTTTTCAAAATCAAAGAAAAGCAGATAAATTAAAGGATTCTGTTTTCACAGTTTTTCTCATTATTTCTTAAACATAAGATGTGCCTCGTTAGATAGGTTTCTAAATATTATTGTTTTAAGTGTTTTTTATTCTTATATTTTATATCTTATTATAATGGAGGTAGGAAAGTTAAAAACACATACACATTTTTTCTAGGAAGTTTTAGATCGACAAGGGATAATTTCTTATAGTTTCGTCGTTGTTGCGTTAATGCCCGACACCAAGTATTGGTGAAGGGTATGTGACGCTTCTCGTTTGTCTGTTTGTGGACACGATAACTCAAGAAATATACCACTCATTGACTTAAAATCTTGTACGATGTTGTAATTCAACCCGATGAA
>JAUUEB010318562.1:0-12743 GCA_032362205.1 Clione limacina
TGTTGATCTCCTCGACTAAATTGTGTTGATCTCCTCGACTAAATTGTGTTGATCTCCTCAACTAAATTGTGTTGATCTCCTCGACTAAATTGTGTTGATCTCCTCGACTAAGTTGTGTTGATCTCCTCGACTAAATTGTGTTGATCTCCTCGACTAAGTTGTGTTGATCTCCTCGACTTAATTGTGTTGGTCTCCTCGACTAAATTTTGATTATATAGCCTAAAGAAGCCTCATGCAAAATTTGGTGCTTTTGTCCACTAGGTAACGAGTTTGCTGTTTATTTACATATAGCGACTAGACTATAAAGAATAAAAAGTAAAGTAATCCTTTTTAATGTCTAACATCTAGATTTCACCGCGTTTTAACTTTGAACAATAATATGACATTAAACTGCAGAATGATTTTTCAGATGTGTTGACAATAAGCGAGACATACTATATCGTACGAGAAATGTACTCACAACAGGTTGTCTGACCAATATCTAGACTAACAAAACTGTCGGGACACTCGCACTCACAGGGCACAGTGTGCTGACTGACAACACTGTAAGCAACATAGTGTTGTTCGAATATGAAGTTGGTTAAATACAATACTGGAGAGGGGGAGATGAAACGTTGCTTTGCATTCCTCTTATTGAACTGGGGTTTAATGGTCTAGGAATCGACACTTGATTATTACCAAAACCTGCACGGACTGACCACTAGGGCTGATCTATAGTCAGAAATAAAAATTATTCGAAGCTGGTTGCAAATAATAGATATGATCGAGACTATTTCAAATATATATATATTACCGGAGATACCATATATATCGTCTTTGATATTACTGCTGTACGAATATAAGTTCCAGGGTCATAACGGTCCTATCATTTTGAGGGGAGAGATCGCTCTCGCTTTCCAAGCACTCATAAACCTCGAAAGTAAGGAGCTAAAAACAAAGTTCCTGGGTAGACATGAATTCATGGAAATCTGTGTCATCTTTTCTAAGGTCAAAAAGACTGTTATGAAATTCAAGAAACCATGGATCTTCCACACAATTGGCATTAATATATATCATGTAATTTGGAAATCGTCGCTTTAAGATAATGAAAGTAAAACATGAAATGCGTTCACGTGAATGCACCCGTCTAGTTGTATAAAACCTTTTTGTCTGCATGGATGAGTTGGAAAATGCACCACACACACACACACACACACGCGCGCACACGCACACGCACACGCACACGCACACGCACACGCACGCTTAACATCATCACCATACAGACATTCAAACATACATCTAAAAAAGTGATAAACAACTGTAACGCACTTGTGCATTAAAGGAAATCAGTGGTACATTTGTACACACAAGAAGAGATCACCCAGTCCTTACCACTACCACACACATACTACTTCCGAGTTTGATTTAATAGAATGTTCCTAAATCGATTAAAACGAAATCAAAGTCATATGCCAATTATAACGTATTACTGTTGAAGAGATTTTCGAGTAGTTAATGGGATTACAAGAACTGTAAAAACCCAGAGCTTTTGCTTGAGACAGCTGCTAGATTATCTATCGATCGAGACAAATATAGGGCATGTTGCCTGAGTCGTGAATTATGAACGATCAGACGCACTGACTGACTTATGATGCAGCGAAGCAGTTTATTAAGTTAGGAACTCAGGAAACCACTCCATGACATTCTGGAAAAATATGTTCAGCTAACAATCGGAAAGGTAACTAATTAAATGGATAAAAGGCAGAATGAGAGGAAGATACAAAATAAAGGAATAAAAGGCAGAATGAGAGGAAGATACAAAATTAAAGGGATAATTACGTTTTCTCACACAAATTCTTGACCAGTTTAGGAAAACTAAGAATGTTACGTGCTTCACTTCGACTATCAAAAGACTTTAATATAATACATTAATTTTCCGAAAATATGTTCTATAAATTCAATAAAATTTGTTCTCTTCTATGGAAACAAATGATTAATAAGCACATACACGACTTGCATAAAGACTCACCTTTTCGAGCTTTAACTTTTTTGGTGGCAGTTCGATTTTGTCTTCTTCCATCGTATTGAACTCATATGGATCATGTACTGGATTTTCTTGTTTGACGTGTACTGTGTCCCCCGGGCGTGGTTCTGTCGTCAATAATCCATGACCACTGGTAACAAATGAATTTGACGCAGAAGTAAATGTCTGAGGATTGCCTGAAGAAGAACCAATGCGATTCATATCTCCAGAATTGGAAGCACCAGAATTTGGAAAAAATATGCTTCCTCCAGAAGCATGATCCCTCCCAAGTTTACCATCCTTTCCTTTTTTGATGATTGCTGCCTTTGTCTTTGGAGACTTTGAATCTTTGGAATCAAGTCCCATGGTCCCAGACCCTGTTGTTTTTATAGGAGATTTAGCACTGATCAGTCCACTATGGGAGTTAACGTCAGATGATACACCCGAGTTAACTGCCTTGAGAAGGGCAACTGTTGGATTGGTAATGCCTGGACTGCAATGAGGGACGTTTGTTTGGGGACCGCTAGACGAGAAAAGTGATGAAGATGCTGAAAATGACGATGATTGTGACACTGCTGCTGTTACTGATGCTGGTGACGTCAAAGACGACAACAAATGAGGTGTACTGTTTGAGAACGAGTTGCTATTATTAGATGCAACATTAACCGCTGTTGAAGCTGCCAGCGTCAATGGTGAGGAGGAGGATGCAGTAGATGACAATGTTGGTGTAGATAACGATGATAATGAAGTTGACGGTAATAACGATACAGATGTTGTCTTAACTGAACCAGACTCAGACTTGACGGCCTCGTTTTTAGAGGGATCCCCGCCTTTGACTTTGGTACGTTTGATTTTCATCTTCAGCCCCTTGTCAACCGAAGCCACGTGAGCAACGTTGTTACTGCTCATCGTGTACTCACAACACTAGGGGCTGGCGTCTGGCTGTCGGTCAGTGCAGTCTCAACCGGCCACTGACCACAGCCACTGCATTATAAGGTGTCTTTTCAACATAACTTAACTCAATAATTCACATCACAAACCTTATCTTTCATTAAAATTGTAATCCTAGAAATATGGTGATCAAGTAGACACACTTAAAAACTCCCATGTACAGAAAAAGACACTCTTCAGAAATAAACTTATAACTACTCATTCCAAAGCAAAATATCCATTAAGAAACTTGGAAGGCTCTCAACATTCAGGTTTTCCCATTTCTGAGGAACAAATCGAGAAAATATACAGTCAATGCAAAAAAAAATTATAAATAGCTTACGAAGATATAATAATAATATTGACCAATGGCAACCACCTGAAAGAAAACAATTAATTAAAATATCTTTCTTGTATAATTTTTGTAGTTATTTATATCCTGCCTAAATTCCTTAGATAATGGACACTTGATGTCTATTAAACTCTGCGTATAAAGCATGTTGTAAAACTGTCAAGTATATTACTCTCTCATAAATCATAGCTTTCAGCTGTTACCATCAGATGTTCTTAGCTGGCACTTGCACTGAAACATGCGCGTAGCCAGTGGGACATGGTGGAATGCCCCCCCCCCCCTCCCCATTTGAGTCGAAAATTCTCTAAATACGCACCATTCTTAACTCATTTTAAAATTGTCGTGCGCTTCGCGGCCATTGATTACACACAAAACCAAATTTGTCCCTCCCGTTTTTAAAATTCTGGCTACGCGCCTGACCTGAAAGCATACCCTGTCCCAGATAAACGCTTCAGAGCAATTATACCGTTCCGTCAGATTACACTAAAACAACAGATTTGGGACTAATATCCAGATAACAATATTTGCCACATTATCCTTATTTACTATTACTAAATAACTGATAGGCTGACATAATCGCTACATTCTATCTTTTTTTAAATGGTACAGTTAATAATCCAGTGAGTACAGAAAATGGTATAGTTTTTGACAAGCATTTCAAAACACATCTCTATGTCAAGGTGTTGGCCCGTATTTGCTTTTTATTACTGCGTGGCGTGAGATGTGAGTCATCTGGTACAGCTTTATGGCACTCTATTTATCAACACTGTATGTTCAACATGTGCATGTCTTCTCAACACAAAACTGCAATCTGTAATTGAAGTCTACTAGATGTGTATCTAGGATTCTCAAAATTGGGGACAAAAAAGCTAGTAAAAAAATAAAAGAGGCAAAATGTGTTCAGTGTTTTTTTCTTTATGAACAACTGTATAATTTGTTAGGGAGTTAGGAGGGGGGGTATGTATAGGTAGGCAGGGGTAGATTAAGCCTACATGGGGCCCTGAGCTGGGACCGCTTTTATTTAAAGCCCTCCCCCCCCCCTCTTTTAATCCGCTACTGAAGGTAAGGTGAGGTAGGGGCCCACATCTTGGGCCCAGCACTCACATGATATGTGCGGCCCTGACTGTTAACAAACAAGTAAGCAGATATATAGAAATTACTTAAGTGTTCCTAGACTTTGTTTTGGCATGAACTGAATAGAATACATTAGGAACAGCTCTCATTAACAGAAAGGATGTAAACAGACATCTTGAAAAGGTTTAAGGAAGAAAGTAATTCAAGCCATGATGAGTCACAGGCCTGCTGGCCAAGGAATTGTTTCCAGTCAGTAAGCTGCGGGATTAAGTTGTCCAGGAGTAGTTACATAATAAAAGTATTCTTATTTTGGCAAACAAGTACAAGTAAAAATATGATGTGAGAAACGTTTAGAAGTTGACAAAGCTAGACTACCTCAGTCCTACTCTACTGCATACTGCCCCTTGTAATTAAACTATCCAGGCCTATAGTTTTAAAAAATCCAATTTATTGGTTTTGTCTAGCATTTTCAAATTTAATTCTTTATTCCTTTTCATAATTTACCAACAGACAAAGAAAAAATGAACTTTTTATATGGATGTTGTCTATTAAAACAAGTTTTCCTTTCCAAACTTTCTCAATGCTGTTGTTTCAAATATATGTCCAGTATCGATTAAAAGTATTTTAGAGGGAGAGATTTCCATACTGTAACAGTTGCCCAACAAAGTGTATTGTAAAGAGGACTTTTGGGGTATACAAATACAAACAGCTTGAATTGGGAGGGAAAAGGAAAGGCAGATGCTCTTTCACTTTCTATTGTTTTGTTGTGTTAATCTTTGATTTGTTGACCTAGGCTCTTAATAGCATGTTACCTGTAATGCTGAAAGTGGAAGTCATTTTAGACATTTAATTACATAAAAATACATGTCATACACTTTTAACACAACTACTCTATTTTTGTAGTGAAAGGTGTAAATATTGATTCCAATATAATGTCATTGCTGCTCCTCAAAAATATCAAACTTAAACTTTCCCTATGGCATAATAAATTGACAATGTTCAACTTATAAGGACATTTTTAAAATCAATGAGAAGAAAAATCAATAAAATGTTATGTCCCAAACTATGACATTGAATGTTTTATTGTGGCTTTTTCATACCAGCTCAAAACTGTATTTGCTTGATCTTCTGATTCAATTCTGTTGTTAAAAGAAACGATTTAGATTAGTGTCTGTTTTCTTTTTTTTTTTAAATAATATCCTTTAAAAGTAGCATTCTTTTCTTAACACGTGTAATGTAGGGGTCAGCTAGTCTGCTCCTTGTCACAATCCCAATTATTGTGGGACAATTACCAAAATTAATTATTAAGTTAAGTCTCTACCAACTTTCCGTCATTGAAATGTATTTCTTTATCAAAAAGGATCTGAGTCTAAAAGCGAAAAAAAAGAAAAACGTCTACTTTATATTTATAACCGTGAAGCAGCCTTCACACTGAGTTAAGTAATAGTAATACAATTAGTTTAGTAAGTATACTTACCTTAATTAGTTAAATAATAGTCCTAAATGAGTGTACACATACTTAAAAACACTGGTATATTGGCGTATCTCCTTCTTTTATTCTTTTGAATCTTTACGCACATAAATATAACGTATACGGGGAAAAAGTTCACAACACTACTAGTTTCCAACACTTCAGAAATGAATTAGCAGACATAACGTACTCGCTGTTCGTGAACTGAAGATAACGCGGTACGAACACGATTACTGTAAAACTCCACAGACCTCGCACAGTTTCGTCTCGAGTTGTGACAAAAGCGCTTCATGCATTCATTTCAGGCGATCAGTCTATCCATGCCCTTCGTTCTCTCCATGAACAAAGCACGCAGGCAATATTCGCCTCTACTCAAGCTGACGCTAGCATAAAGCGGCGCGCTCTTTCTATCGCAAAGACTCGACTCCGGGTGAAAGTGGGACACCAGGCTTTATCTTGAATAAGCAGTAGTTCGATTTTGCTGTAACTTTACTATCTCTCTCACCACAGCACGAGGTCCTCTCGCAACTCGAGAGGCGTATTGAAGCGAGAGGGGGAGAGAAAGGAAAGCTTTTATCGACAGACGAGCGCAAGGTCGAGTGCGAAAAGTGTACGAAGAAAGGATGAAGGTATGAAGGAAATTATTAGAGGGAAACGCACACAGTCACATTTAAGAAAATAATGTTGCTATTACATTAATTGAGATAGCTATTTTATAAATGAAATGAATCTTTTTACAGCCAAAAATGTTGTCATAACCTGATTTCAAGTTATTGTTTCCAAAGGGCAAAATAACATAATAATAAAAAGCACATAATACGATGTATTTTTAATTAATTGATAACTTGTTCTAATATAATGAAAAGGCAAACCTACGCATAGGAACACACACTAGGAAAAACACACACTCAGTAACACACAGATAAACACGATCACACACGCCCACAGATGACACGAGGGCAGTTTGGTGTATAACAGTCCATTGACAAAGAAAGATTATAATCTCGATGGTGTTAATTCATTTCTTCTATTATCTGTCTGTGTGCCTGTCTGTCAGATCGTGGGATATTTAATATATGTCCCGTACTGGCATTATCCTTACAATGACATCTTAATAAGTCTTAGTCTTATTTGAAGGGTTTTCTTTCACTTTATTAAAAAGGTATTTAGGGCTTTATGATACAAAAAAGATGAATGTAGTTTTAAAAAGAAGAAGTCGTTAGCTTTCACCTTTATTATGGAAAGGGCAAGAGAAATCAGTGAAAGCCTCTGAACATGTTATTCATGGCCAAAGTCTGATCGCGGGAAAGTGTGTTTAGTTTGTGGAGGGGCGGGAAAGAAGGCACCACTTGAATGACCCGACCACACCAGGGATTATGAACACAAATGCTATCGGCAGACGAGAATGTCTCAGGGCGAAACAAGTCTATCGCACAAAGCACCGCTGTTCAAGAACGCTTCATATTTTCTTTCTTCAAAGAAAACAGGGAAGAAAGAAGCCAGAGATAAAGCTGGTTGAAGGGGGTATTTATTTATAAATGTCTCTACAATTTTTCTCCAATTTAAGAAGCCAGTTCCAACAACCTTTTTGTCAGCTGCCCTTTGGACTTGATAATGGTGACCTTAAACATTGGCAATGGAATTCAAGGGAAATTATTATACAAACACGTCATACAGAAGTAAAGTATCCACATAAAAGTCATTAGTTCGACACACAGTCATGAACATAAAAAGCCGGCGTTCTTTCGTGTACAAAGAGTTAATGTTACTAAAGTACATTCGAATTTTCTAAAAGTGAAGAGTTTTCACAATAACAAAAAAATAAACTTAGACAAGAAAGGTGGCCGTAGAGAAACGAAAATATAGGAGGAATTTACTTTGATATTGTCAAATAAACAACTGTCGATAAGTCGTAAATACACGCGCAGGTAGCAAATAAATCCCCTCGCCATTCATTGTTTGCACGTTTTCTCTCTTATTCTTCCACATATCTTTGTTCTCTCTTATTACGTTACTTCTTCACAGCTACTGGATTGTCATTTGTCATCAGTTGAATACACCTCACCACATCAGCCTATGGCCTGTAGAGACAATGATGCTATGCTAAAAACAGAACATTTGTCTTCGCAATTTTTTGAGTGATCTGACCACAACATGAATCTTATCACACAAAAAACGTTGGCCGTTAGACAAAATATTGACTGTAATTATATCAATTTCAAATACTTAATCAAAATCTGAAGCTAAATTTACTCCTACATACACAGACATTCATGCATGCGCACTAACACATACGCTCATACACACACACGCGCGCCCACACAAACACCGACACACTCACACACACACACACACACACACATACGGACGCACACACACATATGCTTATATAGGGGGCATTGTACAACCAACCCCCTAATCGGAGTAAAAAAGGAAATATTATTTGCTCTAAATGTGCACCATTTCGACCTAATTTTCAAAAGTTATCCCAAAGGACGGCGGAACAGCGTGGATGAACGTCCCCTACCTTTTGTTTTTTACTCTTTAGAGTCATACGCTGCATTACCTGCCCCCCCTCCCCCTTTAAAGAAACCCGACGCTTGGCGTCGATATGTCAACCGTTTAAAAATTCTAGATACGCGCCTGCACACAAACATGCAACATAAAAAACACACACAATCAAACGTACATACACAAGCAAACATAAATGATATGGTTAATTTCCCGCCGGGCTACTGTAACAAAACACTCAACTTGTCAATGGCCCAGCTCCGCGGGGGATTAAAGAAATATGCTTGGGCGACCGGCCAACCTGTGCCTATCGACCATGACCAATCATAGTCCAAAGATGAAGAATACTACACTCTGATTGGTGAAGTGTTAAATCATTATCAAGTCGTTATTTGGGAAGGGTAGGTGCAGGTGCACGGATGTTCACCGCTGTCATCGTGTCGACACCCGGGGCAATTAAGCGTTATCTGTCAAAGTTTGATTCGCGTGCATGGCTGATTCTTCACATCATAATTACTATAGGCCCGCCTGAGTACAGACTAGGATATATTATACAAATTGGACAATTAAATCAGTTGAACAGAAGTTTGTCCAATCTATTTGTCTTTTTATTTTTAACGATGTAAGGAAAATGTGCATAAAATCAATACCGCACACAGCTTCTTTTCGTTAATGCTCGCTTTGACTTCGAGCGTGTACTGCTGTTTTTGATGTTGTTGATGTTTTTTGTCTTTGTTGTTGTTATGTTGTTGTTATTGTGTGACAGGAAGTTTGGGCATTAGAAAATCTTGTCTTTTGATCATTCATATAACAAAAGACACTTGGCCATCTTAAAACCACATAGGAGCTAACACCTTGACATTTCACATGTACATTAACTTACATAGCAAACGTGTAGTTACATATTATTGAGTAATGTTAGGAATCCGACTAAACTGTTAATCACTAACATCGTAGCGGTTCAATCACATTTGATACCAAACACGAATAAAGAGATATTCCTTAACAGGAGATGACAAAGAAGGTTTGGTGGAGAGTCCGTCTCTTCGTTATCCGACGAATCATAAAGAAAACCCCTTTTTATTTACCTTCAACCAATAAAACAAACTGTCACAAATGATTTTGTGTGTGGAAAATATCTCTTAAACAGACAATTTGAGTTTAAGGCGACACGAAGTAACAACTACTACAACTTCATCAACCCTCGCCAGTGCGCAGGTAAAAAGTAATATAATTTGAGTGGTGAAGTGTTTAATTATGTTAAAGTTAACACCTGCTTTAACTTGACTTTGATCCACATAGGTTTAAAGTAAACAAGATATTAACGAGGGAAATCGAATTATAATTTGTAATCTTTAATAACACCTGTGCGCATGTTCTAAAAAGTTTAAGATGGCGAATTTTTATCTCTTTTTAAATTTATATTTTACATGATAGATACAGTTTCTTTATTGAGATTTTCGGTGTTTATTGCTGACGTGAACTGTTTCTAAATGAACATAATTTGTGTCTATTTCAGACCTAAACAGATTCTTTATCAAAATACTTTATACTTTTGCTGACAAGACTTTATGACCAAATTATATGCATAATCAATGACATAATCTGTTTCTTTGAATAGAAGTAGTTCTTGATAATTGATTTGTTTGCCCAAGCTCAATGTCCTTTCCCGTTGATTGTATTCAAAGCCTGAATTCAGTGTTATGACATGTGCAGTGGCGTAACACAAAACCAAGGCGCCCCCCGCGAGATATTCGACAGGCGCCCCCCCCCTCGCGAAACATTCGACCCCCCCCACACACACACACCGCCTCAAGTTACTCTATATATCCCAAATCATATTACCAAGCAATAGCCGTGAAGCGGCCGACATTTTAAAATAAAGTTTACAATGATGCAAATGTATAGCATTAAAGAGCAAATTATCAATGCAATGGCTGCGAAGCGGCCGACATTTTTGAGATAAATGGGAGCCAGGGGCGACCGGGGGCGGGGGGGGGGTGGTTGTTACGCCACTGGACATGTGTCAATAAGACCGAGGTCAGAAAATTTGTAGGGTTAGCCTAATTTTACCTGAATGGTATTTCAGGATTAAGCATCTTGACCGCAAACTATCACTCCACCCGTGAATGGAACCCGGCATATCCACATGGAAAGCTGACGTGCTACCCACTGAACTTTATGGCCCTTTCTGTCTGTCAATCTGTAAATTGACACTGTTTAATTGAGATGTGTTCTCCCGGTTCTTGAGGGTCTTGCGGAAGAAAGATAATTACCATAATCATGGCCAAGGCGCCAGTGACAGATTGATTTACCCCCCCCCCAAAAAAAAAAAAATATAATAATAATATTAGTCCCTCTATTAGTCCCTCTTTAGTGGTCAAAACCGAATTCATATTATAAAGACTTATGTCTGTGTTCCGCTATGTTCAATCGAGGAATTTTCAAGTTACTCCCCCTTTTGCTAAAAATATAAAATAGTTCAGAAAGGGAGATAATGAAAGGTGAGGTTAATGTAGACGACGCCCCTTGTCGTTAAGTAGAGCGTGCGGCTTGTTTCGGCACATCCCTAGGAAGATTATTCATTTAATACGATCTTATTGTGAACTAAACCCCCCAAGTTTGGTTCATTTAGTACAAAATATATGGGTTAATTGAAGGAATAAATGTCACAGTACAAAGTACTTTGTACTAGCTCAATCTCCGATTATATGGAACCGTCCTTTGTTCTGTGACACATATAAGTACTTACCCCCCCCCCCTCCCCCTCCGCCCAAAAATTATTCTAAGACATCTGTACAGCTTAGAAATCACGTCAAAATCACAAGAAAGAACCAACAATTTTGACTTATAAAGATTCGCATGATTTCGGCTTTTACACATAAACGGTTATCATTAAAAAATGTTTAATTAAGACCATTACTCACCATGGGGCAAAAGAAAAGTATGTGTTTTGGAAACATATGTTTTAACTTCCCCCTTTAATACAAATGTACGTATATGTACATGACCTTTTGCACACAATGTACATTAAACACTAGCCTGATGTGGTATCTATGATTTACACAAGTTGGCTTTGACATCGCTGAAATGTGTGAGTGCCAGGTCCAGGCGCGTACCTAGGATTATAAATGGATGGACATATATATGCTTGAAGCGCTGACATTTTTGAAAATTATGTGAAAACGATGCAAATCTATGGCATTGTTTTCTGCTCTTCCTTCATATGGGTAGGGGGCATTGCACCATGTACCCCTAGATATGCGCATAGTCAGGGCGTCAAAGAAAGAAAGTATCAATTCTGAGAATTACACATTTTTTATGAAAATTATAACTTCCAAAATAGTATGACATATCCAGATAGACTGGATCTTTGGCATTATATTCTCACTAAAAAATCTCTATAGGATTTATGGTGACAAGGGAGAAAGAAAACGTGAAATACGATTTAGAGAATTTGGACTCAAATGGGGGAGGGGCATTCCCCCACACACCCCTGGCTAAGCGCTTGATTAAATGTCATGGGCAAGCGATTATTATACCAAAAGAAGTTCGTAACCCTTTATAATGAACACATTTCTTAGGTGTCATATAAAAGGGAATGTTCTACTAAAAGAAGGAAACAAAACACAATTGACATCTCTCCATAGAAAAGTTTGAACTACCTTTTGGAATTAAGTTTTTGGTTTCCGGCGCCAAAACACACATCTCATATGAATGCAGTAAAGAGAAAGTGCGTATTCAACCCGGGAAGGCATGCTAGCTTCTTTCAAACAGTTAGATAGCGTTTTAGAAAAAATGTTCAAATATAATTATGAGTCATTTAAAAAAAATCTAATTAACACCCACATCTTAACAGCTTGTCCTGGTAAAGCTATAAACAACATGCCAAAAGTTTGTCTCGTTGGGTCAAACTGTGGCTGTTATCACTTTACATATAAACAAACACACCTATAAAGAAATAAAGAGACGTCCAAGCCTATTACGTAAATGATGTTCATGCTTGCATTAGATATCGTACCCTGATGAAGAGTGGAAGAGTTCCGAGACAGGCTAATATATGATAAAGGTTTAACCATTTGGGTGGATATAGTCCAGGGGGATGACAGGTTTCTCTGCACCCCCCCCCCACGACTCAACGGGACTTGATTTTTATTGATCCTTAGGGTATATAGACACAAAATTTTGCCGTTGCCAAAAAATCAACCTGAACGAACTGACCACTAGGGCTGACCAATGGTCAAAAAACCAACAAGCTCAGAATGGTTGAAAATTAAAGGTGTTGTCTAGACGATTACAAATATGTATTTCTTTTTACGATACGATCATTAGTTCCCGAGTTATGAGGTCAAGCGTGATCGTGACGTCATAAATTCACGATTTTAACACTGAAAGGGTCCAAA
>JAUUEB010318673.1:0-21323 GCA_032362205.1 Clione limacina
GCACTTCAGGTTCGCAAAACTTTTTCTGCTTTTTTAGTTTCATGATTTCAAAACTAAGCAACGTTTCTGATTCAGCAAATCTCTTCATACGTTACTAACATCGCTCACCTTCTGTATTAACAACACTCCCTTTGTAACAAAAGATTTTAATCACTTCGAATCAAAAAGTCAACATTGCATCACTTATCGTATCTAATATATATATTTATATTATTTATCTATATATTCTATTTAGGTTTCATTTTTTGAAAGGGTCCCTTTCACTTTTTGAAGTGCTCCTTTTCATTTTTTGAAACAGACCCTTTCACTTTTTAAAATGCTCCTTTTCATCTTTTAAAACGGACCCTTTTATTTTTTGAAGTACCCCTTTTCATTTTTTAAAACGGTGTAAGGTTAAAAAATTGTTCAATTTTGAAAAAGATAAAAACACCTGTGAGTAGAAAAAGAACAAAAGTGTTCCAATTCTGCTTACAGGTGTTTTCCCAGGGCTAAATAACGTATGTCAAAGAATGAAAATTAGAGATGTGCAAAAGGCCGAGCCTTTAAATTTAATAGATGCTCTCCATCATTCACCCACTCTCCCTATGTAGGGAGAGACGACGAGCATGATCATCCATCTAAACATAAAATGATTTCAATCCACTCTCCCTATGTAAGGAGAGACGGCGAGGTGTTGTGTTTCGAACACGTCTCTCACTATATATTTTAATAATTTTTAACGTTTCGTCAAGTTTGATGATAAATTTCACCCCCCTTCTTCTTTGTGCGAGCGTTCCGAGGTTTTGGAGTGCCGCTGCTTTCAGAAGAGATCGGTTTTAGGTATCTTGTAAGTCACCTGGAAAAAGGTGATTTTTTACCAATCGTGAGCAAATCGTTACAGGTTTTAGGTAATTTCATTGTAAATTGGATAGAAAGAAAGGAGATGCTTATGAAACGGTTGTTGTTCGTTTGTGCGTTGCTCGTGGTTGTGGCGGGTTGTAGTGCGCCGAATAATGGGGTGACGATCAAGGTGGATCGGACGAGTGCTTCGGCGGATTCGATGACGTATCGCTTACATAATGCGTCGGATGCGACGTATCCGTTTGAAAAGTCGTACATTGTGCGCCGTCATAAAGATGCGTCGTGGCAGGCGGTTCCGTTTACGGAAGCGTTCGAGCGCGAGTTGGCGAAAAAAGTCGTACGTCCGGGTGAAACGGAAGTCGTCGAAGTGCCGATGGATGCGTTCCAAGAACCGCTCCGCCCCGGCAAATACCGCATTACCCAAACGTTGTTCGATGAAGATGGCGAAGCGTTCCACGTCACGGTGTCGTTTCCTGTCAATTCTTAACAAAAGCACAGTCCCACTTTGGGAACTGTGCTTTTTGACGCGCCTTATTCACGGGAAGGCACTTTATGTTGGACGACGTATAAAACGACGCTCCCTGCGATGAAATAACGAGCGATCGCATACGGCGTCCCGTCGTGCGCAACCGACATGCCGTACACTACGGCGCTCACGATTCCGTAATAGACGAGGCTAAAGAGCGCACCGGCTGTGCCGATTTCGCCTTGGTATGCGCGCAATGCGACTGCTAACGCATTCGGCAAAGCGACTCCGATGCCGTACAAAACGAGAAACAGCGCGCCACACATCGCTACGAACGAGCCCGTGCCTGTCAAAGCAGCAGCACCGTAACTAGCCAATGCGCCGCATACGAAAATCGCACTGCCGAGTTGAATGAGCCGTTCCGGCGTTTCGTGACGAGCGTGTCCTCGTTTCGACGTCCACGCCCCACCCGCTGTCGCTGTCGCTACACCGATTCCGAGCCATCCGAACGTAGACGGTGTCAAGCCGAAATGGGTGACGAACAAAAAGGGCGCTTCCGTGTAGTAAGCGAACAAAATACCGTTCCATCCACCGATCAACATGGCATACCGCCACAACGTCGCATCCCGACTCATTCGGCGGATGAGCGGACCGAGCGCGACAGGCGCTTTCCGTTCCGTCCTCGTTTCAGGCAACCGGTTGTACGTCACCGCAAAAAGGAGGACACTGCCGATGACGAGCGCTAAAAAGACCGCTCGAAACGACCATATGTCGTGCAACGCGCCTCCGATGAACGGACCGAGTGCTGGTGTGAACGCGAGCGCAGCTGAAATTTGAGCGAACCGCACGTTACGTACCGTACCTGTAAACGCTTCGCGAAGCATCGTCTGCGTCACGATCGACCCGACACTCGCCCCGAACGCTTGCAACGAGCGTCCGACGAGCAATGCGGAAAACGTACCGCTTTGCCAACAGACGATATTGCCGAGCGCATAAATAGCGAGCCCGATCAGCATCGCCGGTCGTCTTCCGATCCGGTCGGACCACCGACCGAATACGAACACACCGAGTGCAAAGACCATGAAGTACACACTCATTAACATTTGTGCGACACGTGGCATGACGTCGTATGCCACCCCGATCGACGGCAACGAAGGGCTTAGTATCGTATCGCTCATTTGTGTAAAGCCGACTAATACGATTAACAATAGCAACGACGGCACGTCGCCTCGATGCTTCTTCAAAGTAAAATGATTCATGATGTTCTCCTTCTCTAGTTATTCATTGAGAGAAAAACATCCTTTGAAGGGAAACGGTGGCTTCACAAGTTTAATTTTTTCTAAATCACTCATGAATTCACATCCTTTCCGTAAGATTTCACCATTATACGAGACGAGGCGTCCAAACGCTAGCTTTTTGTTGTAAAACCTACGCGCCTTTCTCCTGCGGTGAACGACGCATTCCAACCAGTGGCTCCTTATCGCACCTCACGAAAAAAACGAGCATGCTTGAACCGCACGCTCGTTTCACCTGACCGATGATCCAACTGTCATTTACCGTCTGTACACGTTCGTAAAAAAGCCGTCGGCGACCGTAAATTGGAGTTCGATGTCGACGGCGTCTCGAGCGAGGCCGAGCTCTTCTTCCAAATACCAACGAACGGCGTGGAGCAACTTCGGTTCGTCGAGTTCGAAACGGTCGTATTTTAAAAGAAACGCGCCCGCTCGGATGTCGCGGCGCTCGGCGTAATCGACTTCCGCCCCGATCGAGCCGTCTCCGTCGAAATAAAAGTTGACAGAAAACTGTTCCGGTCCGCACGCGTATTTGGACGAGCAAGCGAAACAGACCGCGTTCGTCATCTCTTGCGTGTCGATCGTTTCGTCAGCGAGGCGGTCGGACGTCCGTTCTTCCATCGCAGCATCGTTCCAGACGACCGCATCGTTCAATTTTCCAAAAATCGTCCGAACGCGCGACTTCACTTCCGCTTCCGACGTGTACGCACCGAGGACGAGTTCTTCGTCATGCGGCGCGTACCGCTCCAATACGTTTTCCAACGCTTGAAACAGCAAGCGGTCCCGCAAAACGAAAGCTTCTTCATCGACCTCTTCTCGCATGTAGCGTAAATACCCGCTCGCAAACGCTTCGGTTTCCATTTCTCCTGTTACGTACTGCTCGACGTAAGCGAGCAATCGTTCTCTTTCGTTCATAGCTTCACTCCTTCGCCTTACGCACCTTTCGTTGAAACGGATGCATGTTCCATGTTCTGAACGATCATTCAATTTATAATTAAAACATAAGACAATTCGTGCTCACAGCCCCTAACTTAAAGATCTAGGAGTTTTACGCACTTTTATACAATGCTTGATTTTTAATCGATCCATTCCTAGTATACACTGGTTAAAACAGCTAAGGAAAGCGAACGACGCAAATACTTTTTACCGCGCCGTCACTTTCCAACTGATTTTCGCACAAAAAAATCGCTCGACGGAGCGATTCACCGTTCACACGGAAGCCAAAATAATTGTTGAACATACATATATTGCCACTTTCCTAATTCTTTTACGCCGGCAATGTAGCGACGCAACAACCGTTTGCACGTCTTCGCCATGTTTGGCTTGTTCCTCAATATCGTTCGATAATACCGCGCCGAACGATGATAATAATAATGGGGCTCTCTTTTAAATTGGGCGACATTCCGTCGCTCGGTCTTCGTTAAATAAATCCATATTTTCATCGCCAAATGATCCAATTGCTCATGCAGACGTTTCTTCTGTGAAACGATTCGGTCCATCCTTGTCACTTCGGCCATCCCCTCCTCTTCATCGAATCCTTTCCCGCCTGCTCCCTCCGAAAAACACTTTGGAAGAAAAAGGATACTTCTCACCCTCCTTTCTACTATCCATCCCCTAAACGCTAGTTCTCTCAGTTGGTAGGAAAAAGGCGCAGTTGCTTTTTAAAAAGCCATCTTATACAGTAAGGAAAACGAAAGAAGGGACGCTATGGAATCATTTCTTCTGTTCGCACTCGTCATCGGGACCGGGTTTTTGGCAGGGATCATCAATACGATGGCAGCGGGTGGGTCGCTTTTAACGTTGCCGATGCTCATTTTCATGGGGTTGCCTTCCGCGGTCGCAAACGGCACGAACCGGGTGGCGATTGCATTGCAAAGTGTCGTTGCGACGCGCCAGTTCGCTAAACACGGCCTCATCGATCGTTCGCTTGCGATAGGGCTCGGTATTCCGGCGGTGCTCGGCTCGTTCGTCGGCGCCAACATCGCCGTGACGATTTCGGACGAATCGTTCAATCGATTGCTCGCTGTCATGATGGTCATTACGGTCCTTTTCATCATTTGGAAGCCGAACGTAACGACCGAGCCGCTCGCGGAGCGGACGTTTTCCCCCGCTCAAAAAATCGCCGGCGTTTTCATTTTCTTTTTCATCGGTTTGTACGGTGGCTTCATTCAAGCCGGGGCTGGCTTTTTCATCATCGCCGCTTTAACCGCGCTGTTCGGGTTGTCGCTCGTCGAGTCGAACGGGTTGAAAGTGTTCATCGGCGGCTTATACATTACGCTGTCGCTCGGCGTCTTCATTTGGAACGGTCACGTCGACTGGGTGCTCGGGTTGTCGCTCGCATTCGGCAATATGCTCGGCGCATGGGTCGGCAGTTTCATCGCCTTAACGAAAGGCGATCGATGGATCAAAGTGTTTTTACTCGTCACCGTCGCTGTCATGGCGATGAAGTTGCTCGAAATCGGGCCGTTCGCTTAAACGAACGCGTGTCGTTCGTTTTTTTGTGCAACTTTTTTAAGCGGACGGGCGTATACATAGTAACGATATGGAAGAAATGAGGAAATCGTATGACTTACTACATCATCACCGCACTCGTCCTTGTACTCGCCTGGACGGGTTGGCCCGTCGTGCGCGGCACGTCGAGTCGCCTTGAAAAAGGACGATTCGTGCTCGCAGTTGGCGCGTCTCTTGCGACGCTCGTCGCCGTATTCGTCTACCGCGTACCGATCGTCTTTCCACTTCTCGCTACGCTCGTATTTTTAAGCTGGACGGTGCCGGCGAGTTGGCGTCCACCGGTTCGCCCGTTCACCTTACTCGTTACCGTCTCCGTCGGAGCGATGCTCTTTTTTGCATTCCGTCCCGACCCCGAGGCGATCGAGCGCTACGTGCGTGCTTCGCCGGAACGCGCGTCGTATGCGCAAACGGTCGGAACGAGCCAATCGATGGCGACCGAACACGGTTCGGTTCCGATCGGAGACGTCGTGTCGTTAGCCGTCGCTTTCGAATGGGCGGTGCAAGTGGCAGAAGGTAACATCCAACCGAATGCGTCCGTTTCACTCGACGCTGTCGAACGGCATGTCGTCGGTAACGACCCCGAACACGAGGCGTGGGTCGCCACGCTCGACGGGGCAACGCACGTGTCGATGCGCGAAGTGGCGCGCGGCATGATGAACGGTTCTCATGCGGCGACCGACTATTGGATCAACGTTCTCGGCGCTTCCGCGATCAACGAACGGATGCGCGCCGTGAGCGAAACGACACATTCGGCGATCGTGCCGCTCGACGGGGCGACCGTCTTGTACGATTCGTATGAGGCGGAAGGTGACCGACCGCAAACGTTTGACACGTTAGCGAATACCGCCTTTGAAACGCAAGCGATTCGACTCAGTCAAGACGTGCACGACGGAACGTTGTCGCTCGACCGAGACGATGCGCGGACGCGCGACATCAGTGCGGTTTGGAAGCGGCGCGCTCGAGCAGAAGCGTCTCACTATACGGCGTTGCTCGCCCGGGCGACGAGTGAACAGATGCCGCCGCGTGCTGCCGAAGCGTTTCAGTCGTTACTCGTCTCACGCGACGGACGGTATACGAAGCGAAGCGTCTTGCCGAACGGGTTCGCGCTCGTCGCGTCAGGAACACGAGAAGACGGCGAACCGGTCTACATCGCTCTCTTTCTCGATCGGCTCAACCCGTGGGAACGGTGGAAAGCGTCCTACAACGCCGACCGTTTTCTCGACCGCCTCTTCCACGGCGAACGAACTCTGTCAATCACGTGATCTCTTCAAAAGAGGTGCGTCCTTATACGGGCGCACTTCTTTTTTCGTCATCTGTTTCAACTCATTGCGCCCTTCATATTTTCTATTGCTTATTCGTTACTTTTCATTTAGTATTTATAATCATGTTTTATCATAAAACATATAACCAAATACTTATAAAGGAGGATCGATATGAACGATTATGAAACGACCGAACGGGTGTTAAAAGCGCTCGGGGAGACGACGCGCTTACGCATCGTTCATTATTTAGTGCACGACGCCTTTTGCATTTGCGAGCTCGTCACTTTGCTCGAGATGAGTCAGCCTTCGGTGAGCCAACATATGAAACGGCTAAAAGACGCCGGACTCGTCGAAGAAGAACGACGCGGGAAATGGATGTACTATTCGCTCGCGACCGATCATCCGCTCTACCCGCTCGTATTACATATCGTACAGACGTTACCTTCGACGAAAGGAACGATCGACGCCTTCGTCCAAGACGGCAAACGTCTGTTATGCGAATAAGAAAGAAGGGGCATTATGGTACTCGCTAGTTTCATTTTTTTCACGACGTTACTTTTCGTCATTTGGCAACCGCGCGGGTTGTCGATCGGTTGGTCCGCTACGGCCGGAGCGCTCGTCGCCTTAGCGACCGGTGTCGTCGGGTGGGCGGATGTGCTCACTGTCACCGATCTCGTTTGGAATGCGACGCTCGCTTTCGTCGGAATCATCCTCATTTCGCTCGTGCTCGATGAAATCGGACTGTTCGAATGGGCGGCCTTGTCGCTCGCACGAATCGCTCGCGGCAACGGCCTCGTTCTTTTTCTCGTCATGATGCTTCTCGGAGCGGTCGTCGCCGCACTCTTTGCGAACGATGGCGCTGCGCTCATTTTAACGCCGATCGTCTTATCGATCGTCCGGCATTTACGGTTTAGCGAAGCGGCCATTTTTCCGTTCATTATCGCAAGCGGCATGATCGCGGATACGACGTCGCTTCCGCTCGTCATTAGCAACTTAGTGAACATCGTCTCCGCTGACTTTTTCGGAATCGGTTTCGTCCAATATGCGGCGCGCATGATCGTACCGAACGTATTTTCACTCGTTGCGACGATCGTCGTCGTGACGCTCTATTTTCGAAAAGACGTGCCGCGGACGTACGATGTCGATACGTTGCCAGAAGCGCATACCGTCATTCGCGACGTGCGGCTGTTTAACGCGTCGTGGGTCGCGCTCGCTTCGTTACTCGTCGGCTACTTTCTCAGTGAACCGCTCGGCATTCCCGTTTCGTTCGTCGTCGGCGTGATCGCACTCGCTTTACTGCTTGCGACGCGGTCGAGTGAGGCGGTCGATACGGCACGCGTCATGAAAGAGGCACCGTGGACGATCGTCGTCTTTTCCATCGGGATGTACGTCGTCGTATACGGTGTCGGGTCCGCCGGTTGGACGACGCAACTCGCCTCGATGATCGATGCGCTCACATCGTACGGCTTATTCGTCGCAACGATCGGTACCGGGTTTTTAGCGGCGCTTTCGTCGTCGATCATGAACAATATGCCGAGTGTGTTACTGCATGCGTTAGCGATTGAAGAAACCGGCGCGACCGGTCTCATGAAAGAAGCGCTCGTTTATGCGAACGTCATCGGGTCCGACCTCGGTCCGAAATTTACACCGATCGGCTCGCTCGCCACGCTCGTTTGGCTGCACGTTTTACGGACGAAAGGGATCATCATTTCATGGGGGACGTATATGAAAGTCGGAATCGTGCTCACCGTACCGATTTTATTCGTAACGCTTCTCGGCTTGTTCATCACGCTTCTTTTTTAACGGACAAGAGACGGTGATTCCGCGTGTTTCCATCAAAAAAAGACACTTGAATGATCAACCATTCAAGTGTCTTTTTTATGGTTAGACGGGTGAAGCTCCCCTTCCTGGCGGTCGAGCGTTACGAGCGACCTCGTTTTTAGTCGTGGGACGGCAAGCACGCTTCATTCCGAGCGAGCGACCGGATGACCGATGCGACGTCTTCGGGCGTCGTTTGCTCACTCGCATACGGAAGCAACGTGCGGTTTGACCCGACGATGACGACGCGTTGCGCGTGGCGGAATAAGTCGACGTCGTTCGCATCGTTACCGAAGGCGACGTACGTTCCTTCTTTCACCCCGAGTCGAGCGAGTGCGGTCCATTTCGTCACGCCGGCTGGACTCATGTCGATGACCGCTTCACGGTCGTGTCGATTGACGACGAGATCGAGCGCGTCCAATGCCGAGACGAGCACGTCTTCTTCCTCGTACGTCAACAGTAAAAATTTAACGACCGGTTCCAATTCTTCAAGCGCCACACACGTCGCCACACCATCGGGGTCGACGCTCGCGCGGATTGGATGGTCAGTCGGTCCCGTATACGAAAAATTCCATTCGCTATCGGCTAAATACGTCGCCTCGTGCGTTTCGACGAGTGCAGCGAGCGCTTCGATCGTCTCTTTCGGAAACGGTTCCCGGTGAATGAGCGTCCCGCCTCGCGCGATGAGCGCCCCATTTCCTCCGATCAACGTTCCTTGATGAAACGGTTCCGGTAAAACCGGCAACATGTCGCGAATCGGACGAGCCGATGCGAAATACACCGTATGCCCCGCTCGCTGCAATTCAGAGATGGCGTGGATGATCGGTGCTTCGACCGGACGCCCTCCGAAACAAATCGTTCCATCTAAATCAAATACGATGTTCATCGTTGTACCCTTCTTTCTCATTTACCGTTTCGGTTGAAAATGATCCATGAAATGCGGATCAGACGGGTCCGCTCCGGTTCGACCGTTTCGCTCGAGCGTACTCATTTTCAACATCGACGCGTCGTCGAGTGAAAAATCGAACACGTCCTGATTTTCTTCAATGCGTGACGGGGTGACCGATTTCGGGATGACGATACGGCCGCATTGCAAATGCCAACGGAGGATCACTTGCGCAGCTGTTTTTCCGTACATCGCCGCAATATCTGTAATCGTCGGATCGTCGTTCATCTTCCCTCGTCCGAGCGGCGCCCACGCCGTCACGGCGATGTTTCGTTCGTCGCAAAACGATTGCAAGTCGCGCTGCTGCAAATACGGATGCATTTCGACTTGGTTCACGTTCGGATAGACGCCGAATGTCTCGTACAACGTTTCAAGTTGCGCTTCATTATGATTGCAGACGCCCGCGACGCGAATGCGCTCGTCGCGCTCCAATTGTAAAATGGCGCGGTACGTTTCGACGAATTGTCCAGGCACCGGCCAGTGCGTCAAATACGCGTCGACGTACTCGAGGCCGAGGCGGTCGAGCGAGGCATCGAACGCGCGTAACGTCGATTCGTAGCCGGCATCGTCGTTCCACACTTTCGTCGTGACGAACAGCTCGTCGCGCGGGATGCCGCTTTCCCGGATCGCCCGGCCGACCACTTCCTCATTATGATAAAAAGCCGCCGTATCGATCGCGCGGTAGCCGACGTCGAGCGCATGACGAATCGCCCGGTACGCTTCTTCTTCATCGAGCATTTTGTAGACGCCGAGCCCGTGGACGGGCATGTCGACACCATTCGTTAATCGTTTCATTCGTTTCATTTCATCACTCCTCCTCCGTAGTATACATTCGTTTCCACGAAAGACGCACGTCGAAACACGAAAAAGCGACCTGTCGGTTCAACAGGTCGCTGAAAGGGGATGCCTCTTACGTTTGTGTAGAACGTATGGTACAGCAAAGGGCACTGTCAGTTGTCCATGTTAATCGTTTTTCGTACGACGGCCTTGGTTGCCGTTTCGGTTGTCACCTTCCCGGCTCGCGCGGCGGTCACGTCCGTCGACGTCTCGGTTGCGACGATCTTCGTCATCGCTCGGATCACGTTCGTCGCGGTCATTCGAGTCACGATCGCGCTGCTTTGCTCGCGCACGGCCTCCTTGTTCGCCGATGTCTTCGTAAAACTCACGGCCGTGACGATCCGATGTCGTTTCGCCACCGCGTCGTCCGATGTCTTCGTAAAACTCGCGGTCGTGCGTGTCAGACGTCGCTTCTCCACCGCGTCGTCCCGCTTCCTCTACAGACATCGTACCCTCGTCTTCGCGTCGATCATCTTTGCGTTCATTTCGTTCATTGCGTTTGGTCATGCTCATCTTCTCCTTCGTGTTGAAATTTCCGTGTCTTCGACAAGTCATGTTTCATCACTAGAAAATTACCAACGAACAAATTTGCGTTGCCAAACGTCTTTCGTCTGGCGTATTCATCGGATACCCGAGACCTCTTTTCGCAAACGTGCTCTTTTCGCAAACGGCTTCAAACGAGCGAAAAAAGAGGCACCCCCCTGTCGAAAGTCCAACCGTCTTGAACCGCTTCAGTAACGAAACGAACGCAAGCAGCTTTCAAGCGATTCACAAATGTTTTCCAATCGTTCCGTCCGACGAATCAACTTCCACATCCGTTCGTTCGACTCAGTCCGGTTCGACCGCATCGACGCATTGTAAAAAGGCGTGCATCGCAGGCGACACCCATTTTTGACGATGGTAAATGAGTTGGCGTTCCATCGATAGCGGGTCGAGCGGCGTATCGACTTCGTGCAACTCGCCGGAACGGAGCGCTTCTTCGACGACGAACATCGGTAAAAAGCTCATGCCGATGCCTCGGCGTACGAGGCGCAAAATGAGCGACGTATCGCCGACTTCGAGCATCGGATGGAGCCGGATGCCGTAGCCGAGTAGCGCATGTTCTAACGCATGACGGTAACTGACTCCTCGCTCAGTGAGTAAGAAAGGGGCACGTTCGAGCGATTCAATCGCCTCGATGGAGCGGGCTTCTTTTTGAACGAAGACGATCGGTTCTTCGACGACGACCGCCCGGATGAGATCGTCCCCGACGACCGGTTCATCGAACGTATACATGAAATCGAGTTCGTTCGCCCAAAGCGCCTTCAACATGTCATCTGGCGTCCATTCGGTCTCGATGACGACTTCGACACCCGGATACGTTTCGTGAAACAACGTTAACACGTCCGGCAATACCGTATGTGCGATCGACTCAGCACAGCCGATGCGCAACTTTCCAGACGGCACGTCTGAATGAGCGAAATGGCGCGCGCGTTGAATCGACTGGAGTACTGCTTTCGCATGCGGAATGAAGGCGCGTCCATTTTCATTCAACTGTACGCCGCGGCCGAGTCGGTCGAAGAGCGGGACACCGACCGTCCGCTCAAGCTGTTGAATATGAAGCGTGACAGCCGATTGAGAGTAATCGAGTTCGGCTGCAGCGAGCGACACATTTTCCGTATGAGCGACTTTCAAAAACGTTTCTAAAAATCGAATTTCCATGCCTTTTCCTCCATTCATTCGTTTTTCTCATCACTTCTATGAGAAAGATGAATTTTTCTAATGACTCTTCTCCTATACAATAACATGAAAAGGAGTGATCACGATGAAACGATATGAAACGATTCATGAACAAGCGAAACAATTTATCGATCGGTTGGAAACGATCGACCGCGAACGGGTGAACGGACCGGTCATTCAGCCGGTAGACGAACGGTCACTCGCACGAATGGACGCACTCGGCATCCCGACGGACGGCCGCGCGCTCGAAGACGTCGTCAACGATACGATCGACCACATTTTAGGACCGACCGTTCCAGCGAACCACCCCCACTTTTTCGGATTCATCCCAGGCCCTGCAGAATGGGTCGCTTGGCTCGGAGACGTCATGACGAACGCCTACAATCCGCACGCCGGCGGGTTTACGATGGCGGAAACAGCGCTCCACGCCGAACAAATCGTCCTCGACTTTTTAGCAGAGACGATCGGGTATTCGACCGACACGTACGGCGGGTTATTCGTCTCAGGTGGCTCGATGGCGAACTTAACCGCACTCGTCGCCGCGCGCGATGCGAAGCTCGAAGAAGACGCCCTTCATCAAGGGACCGCCTACGTGTCCGACCAAACGCACTCATCCGTCGCCAAGGCGTTTAAAATTGCAGGCATTCCGACGCGAAACGTTCGGCGCGTGCCGTCTGACCCCGACACGTTCGCGCTCGACGTCGATGCGCTCGAACAGATGATTCAGCGCGACGTAAACGACGGCTTCCGACCGTTTGCTGTCGTCGGCACCGTCGGAACGACGAATACCGGAACGATCGATCCGATCGAGTCGATCGCACACGTCGCTGAAACGTACGACCTTTGGTTCCATATCGACGGGGCGTACGGAGGAACGGTTTTATTGTCAGAACCGTACCGCCACCTCGCACGCGGCGTCGACCGTTCGGACAGTTTCAGCTGGGACGGGCATAAATGGCTCTACCAGACGTACGGCTCGGCGATGGTGTTCGTCAAAGATCGGACGCACTTATTCAACAGTTACGAAACGAAACCGGAATATTTACGCGACGTCGAGTCGACCGGCGACAAATGGAATACGTGGGACGTCGGCATCGAAATGACGCGACCGGCACGCGGCGTGAAATTGTGGATGACGTTGCAGGCGCTCGGAACGAAAACGTTATCGAAACGGATCACGACGGCGATTACGAATGCGGAAGCGCTCGAGCGAATGATCGACGACTTACCGATGATCGAACGCATCTCGCCTGCGAGCCTCGGCATCATCAACTTCCGATTCATCGACGACACGCTCGATGAACGTGCGCTCGACGCATGGAACGAACGAATCGTCCAAACGATCAATGACCGCGGCGACGCCGGATTGTACACGACGATGTTGAATGGAAAACGAGTCATCCGACTCGCGACGATCCATCCCGACGTGACGCCCGAAGAACTCGGAACGATTCTCCGAACGCTCACTCGCATCGCCGAATAGACCAAATGAATCGCATAAAAAAACAACGCACGTCTCATGTGAGACGTGCGTTGTTCGTCGTTTGTACTGAAAAAGATTCGTTACGAAACGATCGGGTGACGAACCGGTGCGCTCGGCGGATAATCGGACACGTTCCACGTATACGGTAAATCGCTCGCTGGAACGAGAAAATCTTCGTACGTCACGTCGCGCACGTCCCCTGGCACGGGTGCGTCCGTCGTCGCATCGAGGTAATAGTACGCCCCGTCTACGCGGACGAGGTTCCACGCGTGCCCTTCTTTTTCGTTTTCGCCGATCACGTAATAATTGTCGAGACCGAGCGCGTCGAACAGTTGGACGAATAACCGCGCAAACCCTTCACAAACGCCCGTCTGTTCGACGAGTAAGCCGTACGCCGTATTCGATAACGTGTAACCGTACGAGTCATTTCCTTCCAACCGATCGGCCGTTTCTTCGTCGTACGTCGCGAACGATAAAATCGCATCATATACGAACTTCACTTGCTCCGCCTCCGTCGCTTCGTCGGTCACGTCCGCCACGATCCGTTCGACCGCACGCTTCACGTACGCCCGTTGCGTCTCAATGGAGCGCGCAGGCAGTTCATACGCCAGTTCAAGTTCCCCTTCGCTTTCATCATCGCTCAACGTCCACGTATCGACGTACGTTTCAAACGGACTATGTTCGATGACGTACGAAACGATCGCATCCATTTCGTCGATGGAACATTCGTGAAGCGGAAACAAAATCGACGCATCCCCCTTTGCTACCGCTCGTTTGACGACCGAATACCAATACGGCTGAACGTCGTACATCGCTCGTTCGGTCGCTGTCACACCGACGGGCGGGTCGAAAACCGGTCGCGTGTCCCGCCGACTCCATCCGTAAGCGACTCCGAGTCCGATCAATACGGCAATGAACAATAAAGCACCCAATGGACCGCCTCCTTTCGCTCCATTGTATCACGAATCGAGCCATTCCCCCGTCTCGACGTCGCGCCCGATCAACGGACGACCGGTTTGACCGACCGCTCGGTACACGAGCTCATACGACTCCCCATCCCGCTCCCACGCGAGCGTTGCCTTCAACTGTTCTTGAAGTGCGTGCTGCGTCGATTCGATTGATGGAAGACGCGCTGTACGCAAACGGTGACGCGTCGCTTCTTCCCATTGAAACCCTTGATAGTAAACGACGCGATTCGTCACATCGCTCACTTGAACGGTGACCGAGTCGATCACGCCATTCGTTTCATCGACCACTTCCAATCGAAACGCTTCATCTTCAAAACGTGAAGGAACGACTCGTTCGCACAACGACACGCGCGACGAAGGGGGCAACACCGTTTCGAGAAAAGCGAGCGCCGTTTGTCGCCGAGCGCTTCGACTCCACCTTTTGTCCGTTGGAGGAAGTTCCACAAAAGAAAACAACCCTTGTACGCGACCAGATGCGTCGCGCGCCACTTTGACCGTCTGCTCGCTCCGATCCCGAAAATACGTTTCCCACGTATGAGGCGCATGTTGCGGCGGGCGAGGAAAACCGTACACCGAAACCGTCGTCTGCTCATGAGGCACCGTACGTAAACACGTCATTTGTTGTAACGAATCGATGAACGTTTCTAGCGGGCGAGGCGGGGTTTTCGGCCAGTCCACCGCCACGTATCGCACGTCCTCTTCCTCACGATATGGCTGTTCGACGACCGTCAACGTCTCACCATCCGCGCGATACGTCGGAAAGCGAACGTGATCGACCCATCGCCCGTCTCGCACCGTTCGTTCGACCATGACGTCTCGAAGAAGCGCTCGTCGCGCCACGTCTTCCTCTAAGCGAACGGTCCGCTCGGGCACGTCACGCACACCTTGATACACATAATGGACGACGCGTCCTGAACGGTCCAATGTGACGCGACAGCCCGTATGCGGCACCGCAAGCGACGATCGTTCCATTTCATAACTGTACGTCACCCGGTGACCGTGTGACGTCATACGCACGGCCGGAAACTGGTCGAAAATCGGCCCAGCATGTCGCACGATCCATCGTTCCGCACGTAGGCGCAATTCGTCGTCTGACACTTCTTCTCCTTCACTCGGTCGATCGTCTTCATACTGAAGTAACGTGCCGTCACCAGACAAGGAAAGCGCGAGCGACTCCTCTTCCCAAACGACCGACAACTCTTCTCCGTCCCAGTCGACGATCGTCGGTTCTGTCGTCACCCCCGCCCACTCGATCGCTCGCTCATATCGTCTTTTTCTATCCATTCGATCTCCTCCTCTACATAATTCAGCATTCGACACGCGGACCGCTCCAATCGTAATCACCCGTCGCTTCACCGCCTGCTCCTTTCGATGACTAAAAATCGATCGTTTCGTTTCATTTCCAATCGTCGTTGGTTGAACGATTTTCACCGCGTCTTTCATGGAAGAAAGGCAGAAGAAAATGTTCTCGTTTCTATTGACGTTCTAGCAAATCGTGCCGTGGATGCCTAGTTCGTTTCCCCTATTCAATCAGAGAGAAGTGACGTTGTAAAGGTTGCTTGACATCTTTCATACGTTCATTCCGCCGCGATGCCTCTTCCCTTTCGTTCGAACCGGTACACCATTTGGACGATGCACGCGAAACGTTTGAAATGTACGCTCTTTCTCTCCAGTCGTTCCATTCGAAACGAATGGTGCGATATGGTATGGTGGATTTGATAGCGTTTTCATTTACAACGAAAGGGATGATGAACATGTTTGACTTAACTGGACAAATCGCACTCGTGACAGGTGCAGCGAACGGAATTGGTAAAGGGATTGCGGAAACGTTGACGAAAGCGGGCGCACGCGTCATGATCGCCGATGTGAATGAGGAAGACGGCAAACGAACGGCGGAAGCGCTCGGTGGCGAGTTTTACAAATTGGACGTGACCCAACCGAAAGAAGCGGAGCGCGTCGTCGAAGCGATCGTTGAACGACACGGTACGATCGACATTTTAGCAGCGAATGCGGGCATTTACCCGGAAGTGTACATTGAAGAGATGGAAGAAAGCGATTGGGACGTCATTCAGTCGATCAACTTAAAAGGCGTCTTTTTCACAGCGAAACCGGTTCTTCGCGTCATGAAAGAACGCGGGTACGGACGCGTCATTTTAACGTCTTCCATTACGGGCGACATTACCGGCTACCCGGGCGGTTCGATTTACGGAGCGACGAAAGCGGCCATTCTCGGGTACATGCGGAGCACCGCGGTCGAATACGCGAAATACGGCATTACGGTCAACGCCGTCCAACCGGGCATGATCGCGACCGAAGGATTGAAAAAGCAACTCGGCATTTTAAGTGAAAAAGGAGCGAACGCCGTGCCGATGAAACGTCTCGGCGAACCGGAAGATATCGGTGCAGCGGTCGCATTTTTCGCCTCGAAAGAAGCGAACTACATTACCGGCCAATCGCTCGTCATCGACGGGGGACAAATTATTCCAGAAACACCCGACGTCATTTTGTGACGGATGGACGAAGCTGTACTTCTACACGTACCGCTCGTTTCGTACAATGGACGTGTAAGAAATCAACAAACATCTACTTTTACCGGAAAGCGCATGCGAGGCATGCGCTTTTTCGTTGTGACAAAATGTTGACAAATCGTTGACGAAATGACGAGAGATGTTCTGCCCCGCTCCTTTTACACTGAGAACGAATACTGTTCGAGCCTCGTGTAGGAACGTGGTATAGTGAACCCAACGATTGAACAGAAAGGATGAACGCCTATGTCGCTCATTTACATCGCCGAAGACGACGCTTCGATTCGCGAACTGCTCGTCTCGTTTTTAACGACCGCTGGTTATGATATCGAAGCGTTCGAAACGGGAGATGCGCTTTACGAAGCCTTTCAACAACGACCTCCTCATTTGATCGTCCTCGACGTCATGATGCCAGGAACGGACGGATTCACCATTTGCAAAAACATTCGCGAGACGTCGACCGTCCCGATCATCGTCCTCACCGCAAAAGATAGTGAACTCGATTACGTCCAAGGTATTACGCTCGGAAGCGACGACTATTTAACGAAACCGTTTCGCCCGACCGTCCTCATGATGCGCATTAAAGCGTTGCTTCGACGGGTCGAAATGGAACGGACGGGCGCTCCGCTCGCCGCTGAAACGACAGACGTCACATTCGGCCCATTGCGGTACGTGGAAGAAGAACAGACGATTTATCACGATGACGCACCGCTCCCGCTCACACCGACCGAACGGCACGTGCTCGTTTATTTCATGGCGCGCCCGAAAAAAGCGATCTCTCGCGACGCCCTCCTCCAAAACGTTTGGGGATTCGATGCGAGTGTGGAAACGCGAGTAACCGATGAAACGGTTCGCCGGCTCCGGAAAAAAATGATCGCTGCTTCGTGCACCGCGACGATCCAATCGGTTTGGGGAGTCGGCTATCAACTGATCGAACGAGGGACGAACGGATGAAACGACGTACGAAACGCCAACTCGTCCTTTTCGTCGCCTCGACTGTGATCGGCGCTCTCCTCCTCGTCATGATCGCCTTCAACGTCCTCATGTCGAACTACATCGACTCCGAAGCGCACGCCGCACTTGAAGAAGAGCTTCTCTTCCTCGAAAGCGACGCCTTGCCGCTCGATGACGACCTCACGATCGAATGGGCACCAGCAAACGATTATACGAAAACGATGCAAGTCAATTTTCTCTTTTTAGACGAAGGTCGTGACGCCCTCCACCCGTTTTTAACCGAGCGGGAGAAAAAGCTCGCACGTCTTCTTGATACGCGCGCGTACCCGAAAGGCACGATCCATCGGACGACGATCGACGACGAACGGTTTTACCTATCGTTCGTCGAAACGCCGTCGCTCCTATCCGGTGACGAAGAATTCGGCGAATACGTGTTGCTTTACGTCAACGCGTCTCCGCTCGTCTTGTTGTCGCGGACGATGAACGGCATCTTCACGATCATTCTCGTTCTCTTTACGCTCGTTGCCGGATGGTGGGGCATTCGACTCGGCCAACGCATTGAAAACGCGGAAGAAAAAATGCAACACTTTTTCCAAAACGCTTCTCACGAATTGAAGACGCCGATCATGTCGATCCAAGGGTACGCCGAAGGATGGCAAACCGGCGTCATTCCAGCCGAGCGAGCGACATCCGTCATTTTGTCCGAAAGTGAAAAAATGAGCGACCTCGTCGAAGAATTGCTCTTTTTATCGAAATTGGAAAGCGGACAGTTGCACGAAACGTACGAACCGCTCGATTGGAACGAACTCGTCTTCGACAGTTTGCGCACGGTCGAACCGATCGCAGCGAAGCGGCACGTCACACTCATCGTCGACCCTGCTCGGTCGGCCCCGCTCGTACGAGGCGATGAACGGCAATTGATCAAAGCGGTGACGAACGTGTTAACGAACGCCGTCGCGTATGCTCGTTCCACCGTCACCGTCCGGATGGAGGAGCACGGCGAATCGGTCACTCTTGCTGTCATAGACGACGGAGACGGCATCGCGCCCGACGACCTCCCGCACATTTTTGAACGATTTTACACCGGTGCTTCCGGCAATACGGGCATCGGACTCGCTTTAACGAAAGAAATTGTCACTCGCCATAACGGCACGATCGACGTCGCATCCGACCGCTCGGGTACGACATTCACTTTCACGTTCCTACGCAACGCTCGTTAAGAAAAGAGGTTGCTTTGATGAATCGATTTCGTGCATTAGACATCGCCCGCGGCGTCGCGATTTTAGGGACGCTCGGGACGAACATTTGGATTTTTACACAGACGATGGAAATGACGTGGCTTTCTGCTCTTTCCAACGCGTTAACGAACGGAAAATTTTTAGGATTGCTCACGCTCATGTTCGGGATTGGCATGCAGTTGAAACACGACAGCTTGCAACGGCGCGGCCTTCCGTGGCGACGCATTTACATTTGGTCGATGATTCTTCTCTTCCTCGACGGCTTGCTCCATTACGTCTTCGTTTTCGAGTTCGACGTCTTAATGAGCTACGCGCTCGTCGGGATCATTGCCTCGTTTCTCATTACCCGGCCAAAAAAAGTGATCGTTCCGATTCTCCTACTTTCGCTCGCCATTCACGGTTTTTCTCAATTCGGACCGAGCCCTTGGTCAAGTGTCGTCGACGAACGACCGCTCACGGCGGAAGAAGAGCGAGCGATGAGTGAACGTTTCGGTGACGCATGGCTCGAAGACAATGGAACGATCGACTGGTCAGAAGTCGAATACGAATGGGACGTCGCGAGTACGTACACCGGTCAAGTGAAAGACCGCCTGTCGAACGTTTGGGAAGGCCGGCAAGAAGCGATCATGATTCTTCCGATGAACCTCGCGCTCTTTTTAACCGGAGCGTTACTCGTTCAAGCAGGACTCATCGGAACCGACCGTCGCGCACGCACGTTGCAACGACGCGTCCTATCGTTCGGGCTCGTAGTCGGCATCCCGCTCCTTTTGTTGTCCGAATGGCAAGCAGACCGCTTCCCCGTACTCGGAATGGGCAGTCGCTACGTCATCGCACCGATCGTTTCGTTCTTCTATTTAGGACTCGTTTTCCTTTGGGAACGGACGAACGTATGCCGCGCGCTTCAAACCGGCTTCGAAAACATCGGAAAAATGGCATTGACGTGTTACATCGGGCAAAACGTCATCAGCTCCATTCTCTTTTACGAATGGGGGTTCGGCCTTGCACCGCTTGAAAGCGACGCGCAAACGGTCCTCGCCTGGGCGTGTATCGGATTCACGTTAATGCTATTGTCCACCATTTGGCTCCGCTACTTTGAACGCGGACCGATCGAAGCGCTTTGGAAAAAAGCAGAAGCACTCGCCTATCCGAAACGACCGACCACCTAAAAAAAACGCTACCCTTGCCAACGGGTAGCGTTTTTCCTTTTTCACCTTATGAACGAGACGCCGACGCGATCCGTCCGACGACGGCGTTTATGACAAATAAAAGACCGAGTACGAACACCGGGCTCACCCAGCTGTCCATCTTCCATACGAGATAGCTGTAACACGCACCGAGTGCGAGTGTCAATACGAGCCATTTCCCCATCTTCCCACCCCATTTCTACGTTTCACCGGCTCCACTAGCCAGAAAAACGTTCTCTATTCAGTGTAGAAGAGAAGAAAAGAAACGAAAAATCGCTTAACCGTTCCGTGAACTGCCCACCACTTAGTTAACCTTACGATCTACTTGAAGTGGGGGCTTCTCGACTTATCGTTGCTTTTACTAGCCAACGAAAACTGACCGAGCTAACCCTCTTGTTCCAAGAGTTTTTGTTTCTATGATAACGCTAATAAGCGTAACCCTTCATTTTTAATGTTGATTGCGGCATTGTGGTCACGTTCTAGCACAAAACCACAAGAACAATGGTACGTACGTTCAGACAAGGGCATTCTCTTTTCAGCACCACAGCATGAACATTTCTTAGTAGAGGGAAACCATTTATCTATTTTGATAAGCCGTTTTCCTCGTTCTTTTAGCTTGTACGCTAAGAAAGTAGTGAACATGCCCCAACCATTATCATGAACGCTTTTTCCAAAGTGAAGAGATTTAGACATACCTTTCATGTCTAAATCTTCAATGATCACAGCGTCATAGTCTGTTGCTAATGCTTTTGATTGATGATGAAGAAAGTTCCTGCGCTGATTCGCTATTTTTTCATGCAATTTAGCTACTTTCAGACGTTGTTTTTCCCAACGTGCAGAACCTTTCTTTCTACGAGATAGGATACGTTGTTCTTTTGCTAATTTGTCTAACGACTGTCGATAAAAACGTGGGTAATTGGCTTTCTCACCCTGTTCACTTTCGACATATAGACCATTCATAGCGAAATCTAGCCCAATAACTTTTTGAATGGACACAGGTTTTATGTCTTTCTCGTATTCTGTCAAAATCGAAATGTAGTATTTCCCTGTTTTTGTTTTAGAAATCGTACAAGATTTGATTTTATAATCAGCGGGTATTTCTCTATGCTGTTTTATTTTTATTGGCTTTTTGATTTTTGGCAATTTGATATGACTATTTTCCAACTTAATATTGCCGTTTACCATATTAGTTGTATAAGACTGTTTTAACTTACGACTTTTGAACTTTGGAAATTTCGCATTGCCTTCAAAAAAATTCTTATAAGCCTTTTGTAAGTTCA
>JAUUEB010318674.1:0-12743 GCA_032362205.1 Clione limacina
ACACACACACACACACACACACGAAGAAAATATACCACTACAAAATATATTTGTGTGCGTGGAAAATACTCAATAAGGGCCATAACTCCGTAACACACATAACAGCTATTTGACATCAAACAAAACAAATATAGAATAAATAAATAATAAATTGGATTTGTATGTGTCGTACCTCCTGTGTTTTGCGTTTGCAATTCGTGTTCACATCATTTGAATATCATTAATCATCTATATTTGCATGAATAACCATTTGAACATCATTAATCATCTATATTTGCATGAATAACCATTTTAATATCATTAACCATCTATATTTGCATGAATAACCATTTGAATATCATTAATCATCTATATTTGCATGAATAACCATTTGAATATCATTAACCATCTATATTTGCATGAATAACCATTTGAATATCCTTAATCATCTATATTTCCATGAATAACCATTTTAACATCATTAATCATCTATATTTGCATGAATAACCATTTGAATATCATTAATCATCTAAATTTGGATGAATAACCATTTGAATATCATTAATCATCTATATTTGGATGAATAACCATTTGAATATCATTAATCATCTATATTTGCATGAATAACCATTTGAATATCATTAATCGTCTATATTTGGATGAATAACCATTTGAATATCATAAATCATCTATATTTGGATGAATAACCCCATCAGGAGAGAATTGATTTAAATTGTCAAGGGATCAACATTTACCATCGTACTTGTGGTAAAGCACTTTTTAAATTTAAGAATTTTATGGACTTCTGGTGAAATAAGCGTTTTAACCGCTCGATCATCGCACTATATTAATTACCATTCAACGATGGGAAATATCAAAAAGGCGTTTTCTGAAAGACATCTAAAGGTCATGAAAAGGTTATGAAAATATTGAACTGGCTATAAATTAAATCTAAATATATACTCACCGTGCACAGCAGGTTGTTCCAAATCTCCCCTGAACACGGTCACTCGGGCAAAGCGGTCAGGTGCTGTGTCACCTTTGTCAAGATGTTTCAGAGCCTCCGCTTTGTTTGGCATCTAGGATAGAAACAAAACTCATCTCATTAACAAATTTACAAATTACGATAAATGATTGCATTCCAGCTCTTTTATGCTATAATGATTTCTAACAAAAAACTATCGTTCTGAATATTAATGACATACTTCGACCACGTGTTACCTTGTTTTGCATCTGAATAAAAATTTTGATTTTGACTTATCGACAAAATCACCATAGACGCATTTAACAATGACAAAAACAGTTATTGTTTTGATGTAATTCATAAATTATAGCTTTAGTTTAATGAAAAAAGAATACGTGTATTTGTTTTAGGTTTACACATTTGATTTTGTTATGATGAAGAGTTAGGAATATTAAAAGAAAGTATTCCGTCCATATCTTTACAATGTCTTATAACTACGATTTAGACCACAAAATAATCAACTTCAATAAATCAGCGCATTAATACATGTTTATTTTGGATGCTATCCTAGTTCAGTCCCAATATGTTTTTGTTCTTTGTTTCAATAGTATAATGACAGAATTTGACGTTTTAGTTACTGCTATCATTTTTATTTTTATACTCATGGTAATGTAAAATCTGAATTGACACCTTGTGTTTTTTATAAGTATTTTTGCTTGAATGTTCTCAATTTGCATAAATCCAAGACGGTCATCGCAGAAACAAGACTAGAAAAAAAAGTACTCGTAGAGAGTACAAGCACGCACATCAGACACAAGTAACAAAGAACAAATAGTAAACAACTCAAGGGCCATAAGTCTGTTAACATATTTTTCAAAAAGCAAAAATACTTAATAACTCCGTTAATTTTTCACAACTATTTCTGGATTTAAATAGGAGAAATTCTATTCCTGGTCTATATCATCCTTCCAAATATGAAAGAGATCCAAACAAAATTACTCAAGTTATGGGGTAAAGAGACACACAGACAGACACACGAAGAAATTATACCACGACACACGATAATTGTGTGCATGGAATGAATTAAATTACAAAGATTGCAACATTTACATCATTGTCAATTCTAAAATTTTCAAAATAAAAAAGCATATCTAATGCAAGACAGTATTCTTTTTACCTTGCGGAAAGAAAAATCCAGAGAGCCAGAATGATTTTGGGAGTCCAAGGAAAATCCAGTTTCCAATAAATGCACATCTGAGAACAAGATCTTTGACCCAGGAAGCTAAAGGTTTGAGAGATGGATAGGCTGACGCCGCCCATTGTCCGGGCACCTAAAGAATACACAATGACAATGTACTATCTTTTTTTGTACGACACATATACAGGTGAATTCACAACATGCTAGGGAACTAAGACATTTTCTTTATATTTGTTCATTATATAATTTTGATTGATAACTATTGTAAAAAAAAAAAATGTTAAGTACATATTTTCCCCAACACTTTAGTTAAACACTTATACCATTCAAAGTTAACATTGTTTGTGGTTCTATTCCACCTCAAAGTTCTATTGTTCAAATCACATTATATGATAATATAACATGGCATTTTGGGTCAAATTGTCTTAAACTAAGTATTTGCATATGTACCATAATGCACCAGTCAAGTTGAATAGACACTAAATATATAAAGAGAAGCCGATAGAAGCACCAAAACCATTAGGGAGGGGGAGAACCCCCCAGCATGTAGCAATATGTCAAAATCTATCACAGTACAGTGTATTCACAGTCATGGGATGACACATTACAAAACATTTTTAAAAGTTTAAAACAGTATTGTTAGTATTTTCTCATTCATCAAGTAAAAGTTGAAAAAAGTAAAAACAATGATTGGAAAAATCTTTTCTTACATAGCAATCAATTTAACAAAAAGAATCAAACCTGATTGTTGAGGAAAGCGTTGTAGATAATTTCCAACTCGTCACTCATGACAACAAAACCTTTTATTGCTTTCTTCAGCTGGGCAAGGGATTTCTAAAAGAAAAACATCAAAGGTTTTCAATTATATAAGTTTTCTCCTATATATGAAGAAAATATCTATATTTTAAGAACATAGTGTTTTACAATCTAACCAAACAGAATACAGTAAAGAAATAGATATATATTAGTAGATCAGACAGGTTTCAACAAAAACTGTCAGGTTTCTCTTCTTTTGTCGAATACAGATTTTCATTAAAGTTATTTCATAGCTAATGTCAGTCAGTCAGTCAGTCAGTCATAGCTAATGTTGGAAAAATATCAGGTTTCAGCAAAAGGAATAAACCAACGTATGAATGATGTCATGTTTTTTTTCCGTTGGAGTAACACTCAAAACACTTAAAGGTAGTTTTTACTTTGTTTGCAATAACTGATTATTTGTCAAAAGTGATTTTGTTATAAGTGAATTCACATGTATTTCCTTTGTCTTTTTTCCCATTTTAGAGGAAATTTAGTGGTATTTTCAGGTTCACTTGTTTGATCAACTAAAACTGGTAGCATTTTTTGTTCATTTAGTAGAAACATTTTAACTATTGTTTATTATGGAAAAAATCAGGGAATGACAGTTGTTTCACTGTAAGGAAATTTTAATTGAAGTGTGGTTCGTTAAAACATGTATCTACTGTAATTGCAAATTTGGCAACGTAAATGCTTAGTATTTATTACAACATTAAACTCACAAAGGAGGCATTAAATTGCAATTTACAATTTATAAAACAGGACAGCGTTATGCCTAAGGCGAGCAAAACATAACGCAGTCTTACAACAGCAAGCTTTTCTGCCCTCTCATTGACATAACTATCATGTGACCTCACAAAAGAAGTGTGCAATCTCAATTATACATATGACTGAAGAGCTGAATTAATTGTAGAAAATGACTGTCTGTGCTTACTTACGTTGATAACATTAAGAAGTTTATTATATCTGTCTACTTCTTGTACCAGGACAGTTGTTAAAGAATTCTGTCGTCCTTTCGAGTCAAGCTGAAATATATGACAAAGCAAAGTTAGTCGTTTTATTGGTACTGGAAAACCTGGATGTTGAAGTTATGTTGTTATTTATCCAGAAGCATTTGAGCGTTGACTCTTCTGCTGAATGACATTCTATAAAAAGTGCAAGTTTGCTTTAATTGATGTGTGGAGGAGAAGAGGAAGTTTGAGGTGTGTGGCAGTTTTGGAAGGAAGCATCCTCTCAGGTCGGTAAGTTTTCTGCAGAAGAAAAGAATGTAGTCTTCTGTCTCAGAGGGGTAGTCACAAAGTGGACAGGCAGCAGTTGCTAGAACCCCAAATACGGTTGAGGGGCACATGCTGTGTTCGGAGCTGAAAGACCAGCGATCTCCCCTACCCAACTTGTTGAATGGGTCCTTGAGAAGTGGTTTCGTCATATGACCATACATGAATCTTCCTGTTCTGCCTATTGTCCAGGCATTCAGCCACTCTTCTTTGGAATTTGACTTGATTATCTGGCAGCATATGCTGTAGGCCACTGGAGTATCAGGTTGGGGAAGGCTAGCACATTTCTTTGCTAAAACATCTGCTCTCTCATTACCCGGTATTCCAGTATGTGCAGGAATCCACTGTAGTACCACTCTAATATTGAACTTGCTAATCAGGTTATGCAAGTTCCGTCTCAAAGATAACCTGGATAGATAGTGTACTCTGGGATGTGGAAAATTAAGCACAGTTTTAAGGTTGATAAATCATCTGATTTCTTGATACTGTCAAACCCACTTAACAATGGCTTTGCAATCTACTAAACTATGATAATAAGTGGACAGACAAGATCTGAGGTAAACATCTTTGTTCAGGGGCAAATGATTGTGATATACAGCAAATTATGACATTAAATAAAGAGATACATCATTACAAGCAAAAGGGATTTAAAACTCTATGTACTTGATTAAAATGAAGGGAAATATTCACGTTTTATGATTAAGGCATGTAAACAATAGAGAGTCAACATTTTGAGAGGGCCCAACCTCAACCGAGAACGACACAGCCTGCCTCCCATCTACCAAGCTGTTTTGTCATGAGACCAATCTTCATCGTCTGGTCATGTGATAAACAGTTCAAGCTGAAGAAGGTGACTGGATAGTTGCCGAAAGCACCTTGATGATTTTCACAATCTCTTGATGGTAAATGTTTTTTTTTACTACTTGTTGAGTCAACATATGTATGTGTTTCACTAATCAATTTATGACAATAATACCTATGATAAAAACTAGATCAGATTAAAAAAACAAACAACAAGAGTCAAGTTTTTGTTCCGCTTCAGCAAACATTTGGCTTAAGTGTGTACTGTTTAATCGAGTTTGACTGTACATATATATATATACAGTTGACCCATGGCTACAGTGCCATTCACTACTAAACAAAAACGCCCACAGTGCCATTTTTCCTTTCTATTTTCAATGCAAATTTTGGACACGTAAATTCGCTACTAAACTATTTTTTGCCTGCACTGATTTGTTATTTCTTCTATTATCAACCCCTGTTACACCGCAAAATTTATATGAGAGGCTTGGAAGGGGGGGGGGGTTAAAAATTAAAAAAGTTATCTCCGAAAACAGCTATGTCACGCCTACATGACTGCCTAGATGTGGTATCGTCACACAACACAGCTCAGTCTCACCAGCATTACTTCTTGATTCTTGACCCTACATGACCTTACGTTAATGTCACTTTGGCCTAGTCCATTTAAAAGCCAAAACCTCGCTACAGTGCTAAATTCACTACTACTCGAATTTTCTCTTTACACATTTACACAGAAATTGACACTGTAGCAGGGGTTGACTGAACCACAGTTTTATCTAAAAAAATTCACCTAATGAAAACAAGAAGTATTTGTTGATGAGAACATATAAAATCTTTCATTTTAAAATCAACATAAATTAAAACATCCTTCTGTTGGAAATCAAAGAAAATCTTGAAACATCTTTAAAAAAAGGGGTTAAATTATAAGCTGAAAACTGATACTCACAACAAAGAATGAAGGCACAGCGTCCTCGATATCAAGTTTAGACACATCTAGACAATCCAATATGTCATCTGCCTGGTTATAGACTATTTCATCATTAGACAGTCCTCCCTCATCAGTGGACACCCGAGGTTGTACCTCTAGGATGGTATCTGTATAAACAGTTATAGCAATCTTGTACATTATATTCATGATCAAGTTAAAAAATAGCAATAACATGACAATTTAAAGTATGAAATGTCATTTGAAAAGATAATTTTGTACTGCCCTATTTAGTATATGTGGAGGCCAGGTTTAACCTGATCACGGCCAAAAAAGTTAAAAACTAGAATAAGTATTTGAACATAGCCAATATGTTAAACATCTCTCATATTTCATTCTATTTATCTCTAAGACTCTTGTCCACAGACCATAATGACAGTCGCAAAACGCCACTACGTCCTCAGACCATAATGACAGTCGCAAAACGCCACTACGTCCTCAGACCATAATGACAGTCACAAAACGCCACTACGTCCTCAGACCATAATGACAGTCACAAAACGCCACTACATCCTCAGACCATAATGACAGTCGCAAAACGCCAATATGTTTCAGTCACAAGAGTCATAAAGGTATATAGAATTTATCTTAAATTCAACATGACTTCAGAAAATTTACATTTGAAAATCTTTCAAGTAGACAAATTGGAATTTAACATCCAACTTGTCTTCCACATTTGACATAATAAAAGCCGAGCTAATTGAATAATAGCAACTTCATTGATTTCCCATGGAGAGCTAATTTCAGAATTTGCACTGAAATATAGGTACTATAAGTAATATAATGTATGTTAGAATCATGACCCATCCCTCCCAATATTTCTCTACTTTTAATTACTTTCCTCTTTCCCCTTGTGTAGTTTTTTTTAAATATTTTCTTAAAGTGCAAGTCTGAACTATCCAAATTCTTACTCCTAATGACAAAAGTTTAACAAATTATCTCATGTAGAACCATTTAGTCAAAAAACTGTTGACAATTTCAATATGTGTTGCCTGACCATTATTCCATTCAGCATATAGACACATTATAACCCCAACACTTACACATTAATGCAATAGTCTCATTCCTCACCATTATTCCATTCAGCATAAAAACACATTATAACCCCAACACTTACACATTAATGCAATAGTCTCATTCCTCTGGAAGGCAATGTTAGCATTCTCGTGCATCCCGAAAATTTCTGGTTGATCAATGGCGGGCAGTGTTTCAATATAATCAAGGTATTGTTGTAAGGTTTTTGATATGGGAGCGTAGTAAAGACCTGAAAAAATGTTAACATCAAAGTTATAAAAAGCTATTGATAAAGAAGTGACACCAAAAAACGATATATTATAAACAGTGTAAAAGAATATCACAATAATTGACACTTGATTTAAAACAGATACTCAGAACGTACAAAACTTTGACAATCTGCCTGAAGGGTTTGGCTTCTTTTCTACATATCTTAGTTTGTTAATAGACTTTACATCTTTCACAACACGAAAAGGTTTTAAAATATCCAGCCAAGGACTAAGCTTGTGGAGAATGAGAAAAGACATTTGGCATTAGGCAGATTCAAACCCTGGGTCTTTCACATGTAAGACAGTAGAGACATTGCCCAGAGGGCACCAGGTCTCATTTAGATATCCTGCCTTATGTTGTCTTATATGACTAACACTACAAATATGAGAAGAACAATGTGATATGTGTGGGCTCTGTGATATGTGTCAGCTCTGTTCTCACCAAAACTCTCAATTTTTACAGGTTTTCTTAATTATCCTTGATCTGTCTTAAAAATCAATTATTAATTATAAGAATATTTTCTGAATATTTTTACAATTATGCTTTTAATTCAAACCTTATTCACCTAAGGGGTATGAGGTAAATCAGAACCATTCATACACCTTCATCAAGCATGTACACCAGTATACTTGCTTAGAGACATTTATTTTTCAATCAACACTTTAGCTGTCTAAATAATAATAATAATACTTGTTTTTTTAATCAGCTGGTAGTTTTACGAATCATGAAAAACATAAATTATAGTTGCTTAAGAGTTAAAAAGTTATAGAGATTTTGTAATAATTACTAAGTATGCTCTCAATTTCTTTTTTCTCTCATACCTGACGCTGAATATTTATATTTTATATCAAGTGTTGCTGGTTTAAAAAACATTTTTAATACAGTCCTTAGACAACGCTGATCCTGTGCGTCTGTAACACGACCTCCGTATGTTATCTGAAGAGAAAAGATTTAGTTTTGGTCAAAAGACAACTATTTACCCAAAACTTTAACTTTCTTTATCTCTACAACACAGGAATGAACTATTTGATTTCCCCCCTGAAAATTGCTTGCATGATGCCATGCACATGTTCAAGTCTGTAGATATGTCTGTGTTTTACTCTCAGCAGTAGTTTAACAGCATTTTCCTTGCAATATTATGATTTTCTACCTTGTAATCATTAAATTAACGAATAAAAAATTAGAAAAGTATGGCGTTTTCTGTTTAGTCTCTTTAGACAAGTGATGGAGGTTGTATTACACGTGTTGTAATGGTTAGTTATAGGCTGTGTGGTTACTGTGCTGACATCTACTTACTGTTATGGCACAGAATATCAAAGCTTAGTATTCTTTCTCTGATGTGATCAAGCCAAACAACTTTATAATATTTTTGAAATGGAATGATTCTTAAACCATCATTTTAACTGGAATGTTTCTAAAACCATTATTTGAAATAAAAACTTTTCCAGCATTGCCATCAAACAAAATTTGTCCAATGTTTGTTTGTTACATGTTTTGTACATTCTTAAAGAGGGCCATTGAGATTAACAGGAAAAATGTACATAACTAACCTCTCCAGTGATATAAATAAGTGTGTCCCATGGTATCTTCTTTTCCTTGCAAAACATTTCAAGATTAAGCAGAGCACACTCTCTGTCACTGTCACTGAAGGCGTACTGTGTGGATAAGCAAACAGGAATAGCGAAAGATTTAATTAAAAAATTGACAATATTATCATACAAAAAAGTTACGTAGTCTATGACTAATGAATGAAAGCATGTCTATTCTACCTGAGATTACTAATCTTTAATTGGTCTGAATTAAAGACATTTAGAAATTCTTCTTTTATACAGTCCTATCTGACTTGCTGATGTGAAACAAAGACGTTGCACTTGTGCCTCTCAAATAAACAATGATCAAAAAAGCTATGCACCTATAGCAAAATGTTAAGGTCTACAACAAAACAAGCAAACAACAGACTTACTGTAATGTTCCATCCTAAAGGACCAAACTTCTTTCTTTCAAGTATTACGGCATGGAAAAAACAAATGCCAAATAAAATACGACGCCAGTCTATCCCAAGAGCTGTGGATATCATCAAAAGATAGATGTTATATTTATTCTCAATGTTTTTTTAAAATAATCAGTAAAACAGTCATAATCTTTAAAGCATTTTAGTGAGGTTTGGTTGACTTGGAGCTAACATCACACAAGTTAGAATCGAACCACTAAAGTTTTTATTTCATGCCTTAAACGATTTACTGCTGTCTGTTCTGTTTCCTATCATTATATATCCAGTAAAAACAAAAACTTCGATTGTAAATATAGCAACTAATCACAATATATAAAAACTTCACGATGGATGATACATGATGTTTGTCCTTATGAACTTAACTAAACATATCACACACCAATAGAGGAACTAAAAAAATAAACACAAAACTTTAATAAAGATCCTCCTTGATCTTACGATTTGTCTCAAAGAATTTAGGTGTCAGTTCTGAAAAAGCTCTCCGCAAATTAGCCTTGATGCCTTTAGGGGGTTCATTTGTAACTTTGACACTGTTCTGCAGGACACTGACAGGGAAATGCTTGGCAGGCATAGATGACAAAAATAAACGAAAATTTTCATGGATGGACGTAGGTTTCTCCTGCAGGTTTTTGATGAGGTTCTCCATCTTTAACATCCAGGAAGCAGCAAGATGACAGTTCTGTAACAGAGGTTTAAGGTTATACATCTCTTTATGTTCAATTTTGTCAAGTGGAAGAAAATATGTGAAAATTCAAGCTGGAAAAAGGAACATACTTATATATGATACAAGTTGCATCATTTGATGTATAAACTTACATTAAACAAGTCTAACCACAACAATCAGAACACAGGTTGTCTAGAAATCATCAACATCCACACAACTGACCTTATTTCTTACTACATATAATTAAGCAGTAGTATTTGTAAATTTCATAATAAGAAATCATTTAAGTGAACCAAGGTATCTGGATTCGATGGATTGAAACATCTGTATGTCTGTATAAAATGTTCAGTCTTTCTATAAAAGAAATTATAACATCATCTCTTTGAGCCAATCCAAATAACTAAAACATTGTGCTCTTAAGAAGTGCATTAACTATAATTACTTAATGGACAGTGGCATTTGTTGCCTTATAAGTATGATACATTTTTATTTATCTAAAAAAGTTTACACTAAATAGTTAACCATTGAAATAGGTGATATCTAGAAATTTTTAATTTTCATAATTGAAGACATTTCTTAGTTTGGTGACAGGAATCATTTGATTCAAATGATTTCAAAATCATACACACCTGAAGGAAGACCCAATCTCCACTTAAAATAGCAGCGCCTATCAATTTTTCAGCCACAGGACCTTGACCTTGACCAAGGGAAATAGATTGAACGCTGAAATGACAACATTTTGTGTTAAACTTTTTGATGGAGTAGAGCAAACAAGTGCTACTACTGCTGTACAATATATGACCTTTCTTTCTCAAGTCTGATAGCGACCACTATAGCAGTGTAGTGAAAAGCCAACGGTTTTAAAATAAAAATATGAGTGTGTCATGTAAAGCGTTTATTGACACAATCACAGTTAACAAATAGGTTGACTTTATTTGAACTATAAAATAACAAACAATAATATTTTTCACACAGAAAATAGGGACTTCAATTCTAGAATAGCATTAAAAAATCTGTTATTTAAACAAAATTAATTATTAACTGAAAATTTTATTATCTCCCTGACTGACCGGTTATAAAAGGGAGAAAATGTTTTCACATCAATTCAATCATGACATGCTGACAAGAATAAGAGGTGTCTTAATCTTAAATAATATTAAATGATTGATTAATAAAGCGACACAGATGTTTTATTCTTAATGTGACAAATGGTCCTACTGTCATATAGAAATGTAACATGCTTAAAACTTTAATTGAACAGTTAACTTTCAGTCTGTACTTAATCAGTTGCACTTGCAACATAAAATTCAGATTCAGATTCAGATTTATTTGGCAAAAAGCCAATTCATAAACAAATACAAAATGAAGTATGGCAACAGGGCCAAAGAACAACATAACAAAATAACTTTGCACACATACACACCAAACACATAGTCAACAGCACACAGATTCCATATAAACACCTACACTAACACAACTACATACATTAAGGTAGATAAAATCATAAGCTAAGATATCTGACTTTCACCAAGAATATGGGAAAACCAAAGGTTTGAAGGGTCCTCTCTCTTGTCAATTCCCTTGTGAAGCGGTCTTCTTTACTCAAACTCTCTGTATAGTTTTCCTAAACCAGTGACGTCAGTATGTCAGTGTTGCTCCTGATTGGTTCATACTGTAAAACTCAGTGCTGACATTCAACTTTCCGTTAAACGTAATTAACAAGAGGGAGGACCCTCCAAACTTTGGGTGTGTAAAAGTAATTTATCTACGCATTCTATGCACTCTAATTGTACTATCTAGACTCTGATGAGATCCAAGACTTTAGCAGAAGCTTGAAGTCTTAAAAGGCAGCAAAGAAGGAGCTCATCATGGGATATGGTTGCAAAGTTTGGCGTTGGGAAAACACAAACAAACAACACTGATAAAAGAAAGCAGAGATATTTCTAAACCATAAAATAAAATAAACTTATCTAAGGTGGCCATTTATCCAAGGAAGACACTTTTTGATGACCAATATGTGAACTGCTTGTACAAGTTTAACATATTTTGGTTGTCAATTTGTGAAAATCTTTCAGCAATTGAAAAAAAGATGCTTACAAAAAATAGTTATATAGAGTAAACAAAAGGATCCCAGAATTAAAGGAATGCTTAATGCAAAAATACAATCTTTTCATAAACAAGTTTAGACTTACTTATCCAGCAGCCCTCTGTCTTTTGCAAATCTCATAAAGGCACCCATGGGGTCAGACCCAGTGGAAAGTACAAAGACTAGCGGCGTTACTTTGTCCATATTTTCATAGAGTTCAGGTAACGCAACTGGTGGACTCTCAACAAACTTTCGACCCAGTTTTAGTGACACAAACTCTGTGACTGCAAATGTTGTCTTATAGAAGAGAAATGTACATGTACAAATAAGCAACAAAATATGAAATTTGTCATTTTATAGAAAGCCTAAGCAAAGGGTGTAATGATTTGAAAGGACTTTGAGGTGTATATAATTTTTGATATGCGTAACATCTATCCACCAAAGGTGTATTTGTAATTTTTGTAAATATCTTATAGAGTATCTGACTTATAAACCACATAATCTGTTACACATCCTTTTCCAGACAAATTTATTGATACCAAATTTGATTGGATAATCCCAGTTGTTACCAAATTATTTGCCATGAAACAATAGGTTGCGTGACTTTCTTCAAGCTTTATGTTGAACTAGCGGGTTTACCCGGCGTTGCCCAGATTTACACAATCTCAAATCAATTGTTGCCCTAACATCGCTAATAGCAGT